>JAYMFT010018129.1:0-16557 GCA_038088735.1 Panulirus argus
TTGCCATTTCTCGCAGGAGTGAGGTAGCGTCAAGAACAGAGGACTGAGCCTTACAGGAAAAAATCCTCACCTGGCCCCCTCCTCTGTTCCTTCTTTTGGAAAAGCAAAAACTGGAGGGGATAGATAGATAGATAGATAGACAAATATTTAGATAGATAGATAGATAGATAGATAGATAGATAGATAGATAGACAGGTAGACAGATATAAAAAATTTTCTTGTTTCATGGGTGTTTTACTTCACTCCATTATTTGGAAAACCTGAAAATTGGATTTTATTCTCTCAGCTTTTTTTTAAAACCTATAACAGTTTTCTTTCCAGATATGAAACCTGAACAATTCATTTCCTTATGGGATAAATTCATTTAGCTTTTTTAATTTAGCAAACTTGAAAATTCAATTTTCCTCTCAAATCTACAACTATATTTTTTCATGCAAACTTTACATTTTTATTTCAATATTTTAATGTTTTTAATTACTTTTCACTTTTCGGGCATACAGAAAAATTCCATTCTAATCTTTCCAAGGATTTCAATTTTTTCTTTTATTCATTACTCATTAATATTATTATTATTATCCTTATTATTATTATTAATTGGTAAACCTAAAATAGACTTCTCAGGTTGATCTATTTTGTATTTCAACCAATGGTTGGGAACACCATTATTAAATGATTTTTTTAAGGGAAAGGGAAAGGGGAAATAGAGAGAGAGAGAGAAAGAGAGAGAGAGAGAGAGAGAGAGAAAGAGAGTGAGGGGGTTATCTGATGTCAGTAATATGGGTGGGGGAAAAATCAATGGCATCTACAGGGTTGGCTGACCACAAATGATGGTAGGTGTGTTTGTGTGTGTGTGTGTAAATGACTGGTGTCAACGGGAGGCGAGTAACTCGAGTTGGTGTCAGTATGGAGGTGAGTGACTATAGCTGGTGTCAGCACGTGAGTGTATGCGACTACAAGCCGGTTCCATCATGGGAGTGGATGAAGCTGCGTCCGGTATCAGCATGGGAGTGGATGAGACTACAGCCGGTATCAGCATGGGAGTGGATGAGACTACAGCCGGTATCAGCATGGGAGAGGAAGCGACTACAGCCGGTGGGTGATGATTATGATGACATGCCTGGCCGTGTATCCTCTGGGGCAATCCACGTTGACGGCAGCCTGGAAGAGGATTGCCCACACCATCCAGAGGGTCCTGAAGAGCGAGAACCTCTGGTTGTTGGCCGGCTGCATCTGAAACACAAACAAACACATCAGAATGGACACCACCCGTTAAGGAAAACATATTTACAAAGATATTCTTCAGTATGAGAGGACAGTCTATGCAAATCTATTATAAAAAATATGTACCAATTTAGTTTACATAAAGCATAGCCTATACAAATCTATTATAAACAAATGTACCAATTAGTTTAAACAGAGCATAGTCTATACAAATCTATTATAAAAAATGCACCAATTACTTTAAATAGAGCACAGTCTATACAAATCTATTAAAAAATGTACCAATTAAGTTTAAATAGAGCATAGTCTACACAAATCTATTAAAAAATGTACCAATTTACTTTAAATAGGGCACAGTCTGTGTAAAATCTACCACAAAAAATATGTACCAGTTAGTTTAAATAGAGAATATTCTATACATGTCTATTATCAAAAAAAGTACCAATTTAATTTAAACAGATCATAGTCTATGTAAAATCTACTACCAAAAATATGTAGCAATTCGTTTAAATAGAGCATAGTCTATACAAATCTACTATATAAAATGTAACAATTTAGTTTACATAATACAGAAATGATGATCAGATTTATATAGATCAGTGTGGATAATTTTGTGATTTTGACTGTCAAAGATGAATCACTATGAATACAAAAATCATTGTGAATAAGATGTGATCTTGACTGTCAAAGATAATTAAATATGAATAAAGTATTACTGAAGCCTTTCTGATGATATTAAGGAAAACCATGTAAGGTTGAGTACCTGCTTTCTCTGCTAATTCAGCACTGTATAATGGGGTGTTATAGAGAGCACAGTACACAGAAAACAGGAACAGATGCTCAGGTAACATAAGAATATATGGTGAGGGGCAATAGGTAGGACAACAGACATGTAACAGAAACAGACATGATATGAGAATGAGAGACAGCAGACCTCCATAGCGTAATGTTGTGAGCACAGACGCGGGACCAACGTTATGTTATGAGTATATGAGAGAAATTTGAGAAGATGTCTGTGAGTGAGAGAAAGACGTTAGATGTCTGTGAGTGAGAGACGTTAGACGTCTGAGAGTGAGAGAGAGACGTTAGACGCCCATGAGTGAGTGAGAGAGAGACGTGAGACATCCGTGGGTGAGTAAGAGAGAGAGAGACGTGAGATGTCTGTGAGTGAGTGAGAGAGACCTTAAACTTCCATGAGTGAGAGAGGGAGAGAGAGAGAGGCGTTACACGTCTGTGAGGGAGTAAGAGAGAGATGCTAGATGTCCATGAGTGAGTGAGAGGCATCAGATGCCTTTGAGTGAATGAGTGAGAGACGTCAGATGCCTGTGAGTGAATGAGAGAGACGTTAGACATCCGTGAGTGAGTGAGAGAGACGTCAGACGTCTATGAGTGAGTAAGAGACGTTACCTTCATGTTGTACCCAGAGGGGCTGAGCCACTCAAAGAGGAATATAGAGACGGCAGCAACTTGGATGGCCACAAGCGCCACCAGCATCCAGGAGGCAGTGTCGAAGGGCTCTGCAAAAAAAAAAAGAAGACTTGTATACACACACCATCACTCACAAACCTCACAGGAGGGGACTCACAAACCTCACAGGAGGACTCATAAACCTCACTGAAGGGGACTCACAAACCTCACAGGAGGGGACTCATAAACCTCACGTGGAGGGGACTCATAAACCTTACAGGAGGGGACTCACAAACCTCACGTGGAGGGGACTCACAAACCTCACGTGCAGGAGACTCACAAACCTCACTGGAGAGGACTCACAAACCTCACTGGAGGGGACTCACAAACCTCACTGGATGGGACTCACAAACCTCACAAGAAGGGACTCGCAAACCTCACGTGGGGGGACTCACAAACCTCGCTGAAGGGGACTCATAAACTTCACGTGGAAGGGACTCACAAACCTCACGAGAAGGGGACTCACAAACCTCACAGGGAGGGGACTCACAAACCTCACGTGGTGGGGACTCACAAACCTCGCTGAAGGGGACTCACAAACCTCACAGGAGGGGACTCACAAACCTCACAGGAGGGGACTCACAAACCTCACAAACCTCTCTGAAGGGGACTCACAAACCTCACGTGGAGGGGACTCACAAACCTTACTGGTGGGGGCTCACAAACCTCATGTGCAGGGGACTCACAAACCTCACAGGAGGGGACGTAGTCCATACTCTAAATGGCTACTTAGTCTTACTAAAAGCAGTGGAGGAGGAAAGGTGACTACTCCACCTTGACAGCAGCACCAGAGGATAACTTTGATATAAATAAATGAGGGGGTATAGAAACAGATGCTGGAAATTTATATATATAAATGCCTTGAGGAAGGTTTAATACTGTGCCTCTGAGGAGCTGTGCAGAGCCCAAGTGCTCCACCCAAGAGCAGCACAAGCTCCTTCCACACTCTTCCACCTCTATAGGTTCCTTCCACATTGCTCCACCACCACCACAAGCTCCTACCACACTCCACCTCAATCTTACTCCATCACCAACACAGGAATCTCCAACAAATTCCGTTTAACTAGGCAGTCAGGCAAGACTTGAATGACATCTTGTACCCACGTCTCACATCTGTGAGTCAGTCATCACATAACATGACCGTAATGTTAAGGTAATCACATAATTCACATCATGTTATGTAATTCAGTCATCACATAACAAGACCGTAATGTTAAAGTAATCACACAATTCACATCATGTTATGTAATTCAGTCATCACATAACAAGACCGTAATGTTAAAGTAATCACATAGTTCACATCATGTTATGTAATTCAGTTATCACATAACAAGACCGTAATGTTAAAGTAATCACACAATTCACATCATGTTATATAATCCCACCCAGCCACTAGCGTCGGCCGAGAGAAGACTCAACGTGACCAATGTAATCCCTTCCCAAACACACCTGAGTCTCTGGCGTGAATTACATTATCCGCTGTTACGCAAGTACAAGCGAAAGTTCATTCCATTTCCCTTAGTCCACATACGCGTTAAAAAAGAAATAATCTGTCAGATTTCGAATTTATACGACTCCATCCAAAAATAAAATCTAACCACCCCCCAAAAAAATTTAAATTTTCCAAGCTTTTCCAAAATAATACGCATTCAATACTTAGTTAATGACAGAACAGGAGCGGTCTCATGTAAACGCATACCACAACGTCCTTTGATTTATCGGCAAAATAAACCGAATTTAATTATAACCCCCGACTGACACACACGTTGCTGTGTACGTAGAGCAGTAAAAAAAAAAATTATCCCGTCCCACTAAAATTTGAAACATCCTCAAATAAACTACGTCCGGTCGTGAGAATTAACCGGAACACACACACACACAAACACACACACACACTCTCTCACTCTCTCTCTCTGACTTTCCATCATGAAAATTAACCGGAACTCTCTCTCTCTCTCTCTCTCGGACTTCGTTTTCCCCAAACAAATCCATCGCTACTAAAAAAATTTTTTTTACTCAAAAAGGATGATAAATTGGGAAAAATAAAACGCCTCCTATCAAAGCCGGCCAATTTTTACCTATTTGGGGTGAATCTAAAAAAATGAAAAAGTAATCTGGCTCCCTCTTCCCCCCACGAGTTTATTTTTGTATTCACTCATTCATTCACCGCGAATTTATTTGTATTCATTCATTTAATCAGCTTCACGGTGGGAAATGAAATCAGAGTTGGGGGCGCGGGTTCCCTACGGCAATAACATGACAAGATATTTCATTTATCAAAATATTTTTACAGTTATCATTTTCTATCATTGCTACGGTATCATTATTATTATTATTATATTATTATTATTATTATTATTATTATCATTATTACCATTATTATTATTATTATTATTATTATTATTAATATTATTATTATCATTATTATTATTATCATTATTATTATTACTATTATTATCATTATTATTATTAATATTATTATTATCATTATTATCATTATCGTTGTTATCATTATTATCATTATCATTATTTTTATAATTATTATTTTCTTTTCCCCCCTATAGGTTTAGATAGTACTTGTAGGCATTCATAGACATTATGTAGGGACTTTATACAGTCAAAAATCAAACGGGTGCAGGCCTACTGATCTTACTCTTAGGTCGCTGGCCATTAAACCCAGCAAACGAATGAATGACCACGATGGACTTAGAGCACTATCTCCTTCGTAACCATTTACACGTAAAAATAAACATATTATGCTCATATAACCATGTACATGTGAGTTTCGTGCAACAAAGCCCTACGTAAAAGCTGTTAATCTTCAACGTGTACTATATCTGGTATGATAATTATGAGGTAAGACTTTATGATAAGATTATCTGTGGCAGGAGAGGTGAAGAACGATTCCTCAGCGTACGTCAACGATTGTGCGTGTTTCACAATTCATGTACTCGCTAGGTCCTAATGTTAGTATAATCTATGTAATTAAGAGGGAGCATTTTTCCCTTTTCATATGGTAGCCATTTCCCGCTTGATGGAGGTAGCGTTAAGAGCAAATGACTGAGCCTTAATGGAAGAAATTCCTTGCTAGGTTTCTTGCTTTGTTCCTCCTTTTGGAAAATGACACTAAGATAATGACTTTTATGACATTTGATGTATATCTGGATGAGGATCTTACTACATTCCTTTGGACTCTTTCCAGCAATTCTGTGTGATTTCTCGGGGTAGTATACCAAACTGCTACGTCATATTCCAACTTAGTTTTTATCAGAGGTAAACTATGTGCTCTGATTTTTGAAGGAAAATAACGAAATTGATGATGGTGATATGTAATCATTTGTATGTGGCGTAGGTTGCACACAATTTTGTATATATTGTTTAAACTTAATAAAGGCAGAATATGTACAAAAAAAAATAATATAACATCAATTCTCACTTGGTTCGTTGCTTCCAACTGTTAGATTTTTTTTTATAAAGAGAACAATATTTTTTTTCTAACAATACCTAAAAGAAACTTAAAAATGATAGTTTCTGGAAATTCTAAGCTTTTCCTCACCTGTTTCTCTTTGATTCCCACCTGTAAAGCCACATGTGTTGGTAACAGAGCGGCTGTATTGACGGTGCTAACGCAGTGAACCGAGCGGCACTGTTGGCGGTCAACAAAGAATTCTGCCAGAGTACACACTCGCCAACATTACGCCCCACACCTTCATACCTCACTGGTGAGTAGCGTACGTGGAAAGATTCTTAAACAGATTTGGTTAATGTGTCATGTATTTCTGTTAACCAAAGTCCTCAGCATACCACACAGCAGCCACAGGACTCACAGTATGGCACACACCAGCCACAGAACTCGGTATGCTTCATACCAGCCACAAGACTCAGAATGCCACACACCAGCCACAGGAATCAGTATGACACGCCAACCACGGGACTCACTATGCCACACACCTACCATAGGCCTCAGCATGCCAAACACTAGCCAAGGACTCGATATGTCACGCACCAACCTCCATCCTGAGTATGACACATACTAACCACAGAGCAGAACAACTGTTCACAAGATTTGAGGTTTCGGTATCCGAAGTGGGAACCCACCTTCTTAGACATAAACTCAGCTGATGGTGAAGCATGAGGTTTCGCAGGTTGAAAAGTTGTTCTACTGTTTACTGTGTGGCATCAAAGAGGATAGGACTGCTGTATTGAGAGTTAGAAAGAGAAATGTAATGATGATAGGTTAAAATGGTGGCAAACCTGTGCTACATGAGTGTCACTGCGATGTTCTCTCACTTTAGTGCCCAGATAATGTTATGGGCACATGACGGCAGAACTTGATTTGCTACTGTTACAGAGGAGGCGGCGGGTCAGGGTGTCTCACTGGCTGATAAAGTCCCACTGCGACCCGTGGCTGATAGATGGATATAAAGTATTGACACAGGTTTTGACACTACTATTCCCATAGATGATCAGTATTCTGTCACATCTAATGACAAGAAAGTCTCTCCTTCCCTCACGTATCTATTTGCTGTATGAAGTCCTCTTGTAGCTGACGTTAATATGTATTACATATCATAACCCTCAAGTCCGTAAAAGGAAAAACTTTAAAGTCATCCAATAAACTGGTTCATTCATCTGTGATATACTTGCGTCATATCTAATATGCATCAGAGGGAAGGAGGACCTCTCACATATCACCCATCATGAATCACATCGTCCCAAGACGGTGTAAGCTCCCCAGTCTCTCCTTTGTAGTGATGAATATGGCTTCCAGGTCACTGAAGAAATCGTTGATGTCGAGTACCGGAGTCAGCAGTCAAACGTCATTACTCTTTACATTATAATTTTGTCTGTGTGGAAGGCTACCGGCGGCCAGCCGACAGCTGCAGGATATCATATCGTGTAATATCCTCCGGTGTGTTTCCTCTCTGGGTTATATCATCTTTACCTTCACATCCCAGTACCTAATGTTCCCACATGACAGTTGCTGGTCAACACGGGATCACTGGGTGTGCTTTCGGCTTCCCATAATTCTATAGCACAATGCTTATTAAATTCCATCTGAGACCTTATACATATTTCATTTTCTTTCATACTGGTTCGCCGTTTCTCGCTTTAACGAGGTAGCGCCATGGACGGCTAAAGATAGGCTGCATTCACTAACATCCGTTCTCTAGCTAGTCCTGTGCAACGCACCAAAACCACAGTTCCCTATCCACATCAAGGCCCCACAGACCTTTTCCATGGTTTACTTCAGCCGCTTCACATGATCTGGTTCCGTCCATTGACTGCACGTCGCCCACTGTATATCGCAACCTTCCATTTGTTCTATCCCGTGCACACCTCTTACCCTCCTGCATGTTCAGGCCTCGACCACCTGTGGTGGAATGATGGAGATCTTTTGAAAGAGGCTACAGAGGTGCGCATGATCTAGTATATACATATGGCCACAAGGAAAATGAAACACGATAAGTTCCCAAGTGCACTTTCGTGTAACGTTCACATAGGCAATTTCCTCCTTTAGGTTTGTGATGGTTTCATCAATGGGGACTTCAGTAATTCCTTTTTCACTAAAGTCCCCATCGATGAAACCATCACATGCCTAAGGAGGAAATTACCTGATCTCAGTCTTGCCTCGTCCCTGCCCATAAAAAAGTTCATTGACTAGTAGAGCTTTGTGATTCCAATAATGTTTTCCAAGAAGATGAAGTAAGTTTTTATGGACAGAAATTTGGTCTTGCCATAGGAATTCCACTTAGTGTTATTCTCAGTAACTGATTCATAGAATCCTTTGAGACTGAAATTCTAACTTTAATCAATAATCATCCAAAAGTCTGGTTTAGATATGTTGATGATGTGTGGTCCTTCTGATCATCTTCCAAAGATTGTGATGTTTTCTTTAACGAATCAAATAACATCCAACCCACCATCAAATTTAAGACAGAATGGAAAAAAAGAAGGCAAACTACCGTTTCGTGATGAGTTGATAACTAAGGAATCTGATCCTTTGTCCTTTAAGATCTACAGGAAGCCTACCATCTCTGAGAGCAACATTCATAATTTTTCAGTACAAGATTCTTATGCAAAAATGTCTGTAGTTATGCCTATGTTTTTAAGGGCACTATAGATATGTGATCCCATAAGACTGGTAGACGAAAGTAGTCATATAAGAAAAACCTTTAGGCAGTTATGTTATCCTTCTTGGTTTGTGAACAAGGCTAACTGGAAAGCTAGGAAGGCATTCTATGCATCAAGTAACAAAAAAGTAACAAATGATGATAGGTCTAAATGTTCATTGTTGCCCTATTCTCCCAACGTAGCTAATGTGAAAGAGAGGTACTCAAAACACAGCGCTTTTAATGTTGCCTCCCAGTACAGTAACACTATCAATAAGACCTTAATCAAGAGTAGGCCAAATCATCCAAAAATTGAGGGTGTTTACGCCGTCAGATGTAAGGCATGTAGAGATGTATACACTGGCAAGACCGGAAAAGCTCTAGCTGAGAGATGCTATGGCACCGTAACTCAGTATGCAAGGATGACCACAAAAATGAGATCGCTAAACACTGTCATGAAAGCGATCGCCCTGTAGAGCTTAAATATCCAGGTATTTTATACCCCTTTGCTGATTATGCTACCCGTAACGTCACTGAAGTGTATTAATTGCTTATACTAAGAACTTTAATTTGTCCCTAGGCATACTTTGATCCCATCCTCTTCTCAATCAAATCATTATGAAACAATTATAAAGAAATGAAAATATAGAAAATTAGTCCAAACATATCTAACTACTCAAGCCAACCCCGCCACTCAAATCCCCCCCCCCCTTAAACATATGGCAAACCCCCGTCCCTCTCCCTTAAACGGTCACTGTCGGTCAGGCCAGTGTACTGTCTATGAGGGTAGACGCCAGACGGTACTTATGTTGTGATATTGGGATTTAAATAGCTTCATTAATCACTGGCACCTAATGAGGTGGATTGTCTCCATGTAACATATTGTGCCAAATGTATTGAAGAATCATCTTAATAAAATGATATGAACTCCTACTGAATTGCGATTTCACCTTCATAACTATTATCACGGACAAGTGTGATCAAGCACTCCCAATTGTTGAATGATTTTGTCTGTTCCTTATTAATGTCTTACTAAGAGTGTTATTGTACTGGAAGGCAACCTTACAAGCATTGTTCTTCAATACACTTCTAAGATAAGTTAAGTTGGGAGAATAGGGAAGAACTGCACACTTAGACCTATCATTAGATTTGTAACATCTTGGATAATGGGAGCATAAAAGTCTTCCTAGTTTTCCAGGAAGCTTTGTTCAAAAACCAGTCAGGGTAGTATAACTGCCTAAATATATGCCTTATATGACGATATTCCTCTGCCAAACTTGCGGGATCACAAATCCTTAGTGCTCTCAGAAACATGGACATAACTACAGACATTTTCACAGAGGGGTCATGCACTGAAAAATAATGAATGTAGCTTTTATAGTTGGTAGGCTTCCTGTAGATATTAAAGGACAATTCATCAGAATCTCTTGTTATCAACACATCAAGAAAGTGTAGTTTGCCTTCTTTCTCCCATTCCATCATGAATTTAATAGTGGGATGGACATTGTTTAATTTATTGAAGAAAGTACCAAAATCCTGGGAAGATGGCCACAAGGACAACACAACATCAACATATCTAAACCAAGAGATTTTAGTACAGATAATTACCTCATCATCTATCATATGATTTTTTAGAATTAGTAAACAGGGTAAGAAAAAAATTTCATGATGCAAACGCTAGAGAATTTTTATTTGCATCTGTTCTATCTACAGAATGTCCACTTTGTTCTCATGTCAATCTGGTAAAAATTAATTTCGAATCTGAAACAGTGCACAGCTTATATCAGAGTAGGTCCCATCAAACAATATCAAATTCAGAAGTGTAATAAGCTGAATATTGACTTGAATTTTTAGTGACTGATGTGTCAATAGCCAACAGCCACGTAGTAGCAACTGAAGACTGTCTTCTAACAGGGAGCTGTGATCCGAAGTGAAGATAATGCCTTCCTCAGTGAGAATATAACATCAACATGTATCGTGTGGGGTAACCATGAATGAAGCAGTCATGTATGTACGGGGTGAGGTGATCATGGGCAAGTAAATCATCTCTGTAGGCAGCTGCATTGTAGTCTTCAGGTTTGGACACACTTCCAACCAATCTGCAACTATCTGAAGTCTAAGGAAAAATGTTAACATACAATTTACCAATAGATAAATAAGTATATGCTGAAGTTTTGTTTCTTTTCGCATTCGTTAGACTATCAATTCAAGAGACATGTTTTTCACTTTCTCAAAAATTTGTAGATACTTTCCCTGTCTGCTTTTCCCCCTTTCTCAACTCTCTCTATATTTCAATTAGGGCCCGGCCTTAGTGTGGACTTTTGTCCGTGACTGGAGCCTTCAACATAAAAAAAAAAAGAAGAATGAGTCTAATACTGCTAGAAATAATATAATTCCTGAACTTCAAGGATTAATAGAAATCTGACATTAGTCAGGAATCCTTATAACTGGTAGTGTCTTTTAAATGCATCATATGTAAATGCTTCAGTAAGTGGTAATTACAATAATCTAATTTATTACTACAGTACCTAATTCAGCTTATAACTAAACAAATCCATTATCTATTTTAGTTAACAATGCTTAGAATAGATGAAAAATGTACTTCATGTATTTCAATGTAATTATATCATCACTGGTAAGAGGCAGAGAGGTTATTACTTAGGCATATGGCAGAGTGTGTGTAAGAAATGTGGCCTACAAATGACTTTCCACATATGTCAAAAAATATCGGAAAAATCTGTGACAACCATTTCTAAACATCTTAAATGTCAAAAATTACCAAAATAGTTACGTTCATTTGCTAAATATGCATTTCATTTTAACAAGTGTTGAAAAAACTGTCAGTAACTGTTCTACATCATTTAACATATCTTGATAAATCTTGGAAGTCTTCCCACATAAATATTTAGAATGTATAGAAATGACAATTTCTATATTCACCCACGACTGTGAGCCATTTTGACTTTAGTCATTACTGGTATCAAAATGTATATTTGAATTACCGACCTGAAGTCTCTTTCAATGATGATTTTTTGTAACAAAGATTTAAAGGAAACAAAAGAACTTGTTAGCCAATATTAAACAGAATCTCAGCCATGTGATTTTAACACTGTAAGATATCAGAGGCAGGTGCATTTTTTGACAAGTGTATTTCTTATCATCAGACTGTCTAATTCTAAAGTGGTCTGATATGGAGTGACATTAAATGGAATATTTCTCTGTCAGTGGACATAATTGGAAATGTTTTTAGGCTAGTGCTAAACTATATCCTAGGACAACAGGCCCAACACTGGCCATATAAATAGTGTTGCATATTACTCACTTGGAGCAGAAGCGTTACTGTTTTCATTCCTTTATATATTTCCAGTTATAATTCTATACGACTGTTGTTTTAGCTTCCTTCTTAAACTCATCAAAACAGTTCAACAAAAGCAATAGAATATGGGGAACTATATTATTAGTATGTTGAATTGCTTAATCCATAACAACTGCAATGTTTGTGTAAATTTGTTTGGAATATAAACATAGCCAAAAATATTCATCCCGTTACTGAAAATTCTGTAAAGAGACTGACTACATGTTTCTCTTTAAACTGCAAGAGGTCCTTGCAAAAGATTCTTACTGTCGTAATCAAAGATGTTCATATCTTCCCCTAAATTATCACTGATCATATTTAGATTTTTCTATCGATACTTTGCCTACACCATGGAATAAACATCAGAAACAACTGTGTACCAAGCGAACTTTCCTCAGTACGTCCTTCTCCAAGATCATTCCCTTCCAAAATAAACAAAGATTAGGAGAGTAGCATAAAAGGAGGAGAAACTGATAGCTAAGTAATGATGAGTTTGAAAGTACTGGGGCCAAATGATAGATGGCGCGACAAAATTAAATCATTGTCTATATGCATGATGCATACACACAAGAAATTCTTATCGTAGATGAAGGAAATATGAGGCTCAATTCTAAGCTTAACATTGTTCTTAATCACCATAAATGATCTCCAAACTAAAAAAAACATTATCTTAATTCCACAAAATTTAGTCCTAGCTGGTTGACCAAGAAAAATGACATAAAATATACTGGTACAACAAAATTTTTTTTTTTACCAGATATTACATTTCATTCACCATTATTCAATTGCTAAGCTATTATACACAGTTTTAACTACTCCGAGGCAGAACAGTAAAAAGAGAGAAATATAAGCGCGTCAGTGTGTTCAAAATTACACATTTTTTATCCCATTTTCTATGTGAGATGAAGAGGTAGAAACGCAACGGACACCTGGCCTGCCCGGCCTGGCGCAACCCATCCAATTCTCCAAATTTCTCAAAAACGGATATGGAAACTAGCCATAGGATCTTTTTCAGACCAAGCCCATTCGATTTAACGCAGCATTTTTTTCTCTCTTTCGTTAAGGTTTCTTTCTGATATTTTGATATTAATCCGATTAGACCAGTAATTTACAAGATACAGCCATTTTTAATCAGGCTCTCTCACAATCTTCAAACACAAATAATTAACCATAAACAAAGGATATTTGATACTATAACATATTACATGCCATCCAAGTAGTTTTTGGGTCCTCCACCTCGCTCCTTTCACCGAAAGTACATACTGAATCAGCAATACACACACTAATAATCATAGTGACGTCACGCGCTGCCTCACCATATTTCAATGCAATATGCCAGCAAAAACCACGATATTTGCTTTCTTTCGAAGGCTCTTGGAGACAAGACAAGTAGACACGTCAACGTGTTTAAAATTGCACGTTCGTATCTCATTCATTTCAAGAGATAAAGGGGAAATAATGAAGTCAGGATACACATTACCTCGCCATATTTCAAGCCAATACTCTGAGGAGACCGACAATATTTTAGAAATAAATGATTGTCATTTTTGTTTTTGATTGTTTTCATATCCCTGAATCAAATGCGTTATCACAGAATGTCGAATTAAAATTGTCGAATGCATGTAGAGGTATGAATGGTATTATGGATGCACTCCTGCTTCTGAAAGCGGGGGTTTAACGTAATAATACACATGATCTGACATACTCACACACATACATATACACGCATGCACACACACTCACTCACACACAGACACACAGACAGAGACAGAGTCAGATAGACACACACACATATAGAAAGATAAACACATGCACACATTCACACACACATACTCACACACACACACACAGACACACACACGCACACACACACACAAACACACACACATACTACACACACACACACACACACACACACACACACACACACACACACACACTGTAACACAAAAACACCTAAAAAACAAGATACGTAGGCACGTCAGTGTGTTCAAAATTGCACTTTCTTTTATCCCATTTTCTATGAGAGATGAAGAGGAAGAATTGATGTTTACACAAGTGCAGCTACCTCAATGCACACCCATCTATCGCAACGGACACCAGGCCTGCACGGTCTGGTGGAACCCGCCCATTTCTCCAAATTTCTCAAAAACAGAAATGGAAACTAGCCATAGGATCTTTTTCAGACTAAGCCCATTCGATTTACCGCATCATTTCATCTTTCTTTCGTTTAGGTTTCTTTGTGAAATTTTAATATTAATCCGATTAGACCAGTACTTTACAAGATACAGCCATTTGAAATCACACTCTCTCTCAATCTTCAAACACAAATAACTAACCATTAAAAAAAGGATATTTGATACGATGACACATTCCATGCCATCCAAGTAGTTTTTGGGTCCTACAACTCGCTCCTTACACCGAAAGTACATATGAAATCATCAATACACACACTAATATTTATAGTGACGTCACGCGCTTCCTCACCATATTTCAATGCAATATGCTGACAAAAACCAAGATATTTCCTTTCCTTCGAAGGCTCTTGGAGACAAGACACGTAAACTCGTCAACGTGTTTGAAATTGCACGTTCGTATCTCATTCATTTCAGGAGATGAAGGGGAAATAATGAAGTCAGGATACACATTACCTCGCCATATTCCAAGGCAATACTCTAAGGAGACCGACAATATTTTAGAAATAAATGATTGTCATTTTAGTTATCAGAGAATGTCGAATTAAAATTTTTGAATGCATGTAGCGGAATGAATGGTATTATTGATGACATCCTGCGTCTGAAAGCGAGGGTTTATCGTACTAATACACATAATTTGACAAACTCTCACACATGCATATACACGCATGTACACACACACTCACTCAAACACAGACACACAGACAGAGACAGACAGTCAGACACACAGACACACATATACACAGATAAACACATACACACATGCCAAAAGACAAACAAACACACACACACACACACACACACACACACACACACACTGGAACACACATACACGTAAAAAACAAGATAAGTAGGCACATCAGTGTGTTCAAAATAACACTTTTTTTTAATCCCATTTTTTATGAAAGATGAAGAGGAAGAAATGATGTCTAGACACGAGCAGCTACCCCAACGCACACCCGTCTCTCCCAACAGACACCTGGCCTGCCCGGTCTGTTGCAACCCGCCTAATTCTCTAAATTTCTCAAAAACGGAAATGGAAACTAGCCATAGGATCTCTTGCAGACCAAACCCATTCGATTTACCGCATCATATTATCTTTCTTTCGTTAAGGTTTCTTTATGAAATTTTAATATTAATCTGATTAGACCAGTACTTTACAAGATACAGCCATTTGAAATCACGCTCTCTCACAATCTTCAAACTCAAATAACTAACCATAAACAAAAGATATTTCATACGATAACACATTGCATGCCATCCAAGTAGTTTTTGGGTCCTCCACCTCGCGCCTTACACCGAAAGTACATATAGAAGCAGCAATACACACACTAATATTTATAGTGACGTCACGCGCTGCCTCACCATATTTCAATGCAAAATGCTGACAAAAACCACGATATTTGCTTTCCATCGAAGGCTCTTGGAGACAAGACACGTAAACTCGTCAACGTGGTTCAAATTGCAAGTTCGTATCTCATTCATTTCAAGAGATGAACGGGAGATAATGAAGTCAGGATGCACATAACCTCGCCATATTTCAAGGCAATACTCTAAGGAGATGGCCAATATTTTAGAAATAAATGATTGTCATTCTAGTTATCAGAGAATGTCAAATTAAAATTTTCGAATGCATGTAGCGGAATGAATGGTATTATCGTACAAATGCACATAATTTGACATACTCACACATATGCATATACACACATGTACACAAACATTCACTCACATACAGACACACAGACAGAGACAGACAGTCAGACACACAGACACATATACAGACATTCAGAGAGACACACACACATATAAACAGAAAAACACATGCACATATACCAACACACACTCATGCACATATACACACACACACAAACACACACACACACACACAAACACACACACACACACAAACACACACTAGAACACACATACACGTAGAAAACAAGATACGTAGGCACGTCAGTGTGTTCAAAATTACACTTTTTTTTTCCCATTTTCTATGAAAGATGAAGAGGAAGAAATGATGTCTAGACAGGAGCAGCTACCCCAACGCACACCCGTCTCTCGCAACAGACACCTGGCCTGCCCGGTCTGTTGCAACCCGCCCAATTCTCTAAATTTCTCAAAAACGGAAATGGAAACTAGCCATAGGATCTCTTTCAGACTAAGCCCATTCGATTTACCGCATCATTTTATCTTTCTTTCGTTA
>JAYMFT010018140.1:0-16557 GCA_038088735.1 Panulirus argus
CCCTCCCTCCCTCTCTCTCTCTCTCTCTCTCTCTCTCTCTCTCTCTCTCTCTCTCTCTCTCTCTCTCTCTCTCTCTGCCAGGAATGAAGGATGTCGGGCCCTCCTGGACCGGGTCCTCCCCGCCAGGATATTACACACTGCACTCGTCCTCCACGGAAAACCTTCGCAAACACACAGGGCGCGGGAGGGAGTCTCCTCCCTGCCCAGAGGGGGATGATGGTTCGTCAGCAGAAGATAAGGGCGGTGGCGCCACGTTCTAAAGGCTGGAGGGTTGAATTACGTCTCCCAGAACGTTGGTTTCATGCCTAAGGGCGTCGAGGAAGGTCTCCTTGGGTGGTGGAGGAACCCCGGGAATGTTTAGTTATCAGGAAAGCTACGGATCTGGTTATCAGTCGTCCACATCTGTGCGTTGAATCCTCTTAGGGCATTCAGGGAATCTTCGTGAAGAACTGAGGGTGGAATCCCTCACCTCTTCCTATTGTCCTTCTGCCCTAGGATCACGGCTGGCCTGGCCTCACTCCTGAGTAGACCCTGATGCTGATTATTTTTACCCCCACAACAGAGGCAGCAGAGCAGTTGGGAGCATGATAAGTGTCAGGATGAAAAGGGATTGTGTGTGTGTGCACGACTTCACCCGCTTGCTGGAGCTCTCTACTGTTGACCATTTGCCAGATATCAAAAGCCATGTTAGTGGTAAAACTCTGGCTCAGCGAGAGAGAGAAAGAAAGAGCGAGTGGAATTGAGCGAGAGAGAGAAAGAGAGAGAGAGAGAGAGATGAGTGTGTTGGGAGAAGTGTGTGTGAGTGTGAGACAGAGGGAGAGGGAGAACTATGAGTTCCTGTGGTGTTCACGTCAACAGAGGAAGGGGACGAAGGCATCAAGCTACAAGAAGCCCTCCGCTCACAGTATGTCATGCATGTTATGAAGATTATCCCTCGCTCAACCCAGGCCCTCTGTAGGGCCTTTGAGGCAGACTTGTCGCTGGTGATTACTTGATGATTTATCCCGCTAACGATGTGCCGGGGGAACAAGGGGCCAGGCACCACGACCCCCTCTAGCTACACACACGAACACGGCCCTGCCGCAGTCCTCGTGAATGGCGGGTTGTCTGCAAGGGCTGGGGGGGAGTGGGGAGAACAGGGAGGAGTGCTGCGGGGGTGTGGGGAGCACAAGCATAAGGGGGGGAGGATGTTTGGGGTGGAAAGTGGCATGGAGGATATCACTCCTGACAGCCTGCAACTCGTCCCTCTGCCATGCATAAAGAAATTTTGCATCCACAGTTTCTGTTGACCCCGGAATCTGGGACCCACGACATCTGTGGTGCCAGAAATCAGCGACCTACAACACCTACAGTGTCCGAAATCTGCGACCCACGACACCTACGGTGCCTGAAATCTGCGACCCACAACACCTACGGTGCCCGAAATCTGCGACCCACGACACCTACGGTGCCCGAAATCTGCGACCCCACAACACCAATGGTGCCTGAAATCTGCGACTCACAACACCAACGGTGCCTGAAATCTGCGACCCACGACACCTACGGTGCCTGAAATCTGCAACCCACAACACCGACGGTGCCTGAAATCTGCGACCCCACGACACCGACGGTGCCTGCTGTAGCCGGGGACACACGAAGGACGACTCGTAATCACCTACTCTCACAGCTGCAGCCTCGCACCTCATCATGAGGGAACCTTCCATCTTAGCTTGCATGCGCTACTGTTGCCACCAAGTTTAAATGAGCCCCGTCGCCTGCTGCAGCCCCGCGACCCATCGAGGAGAGACCCGCCTCACCCGTGTGTGCTGCGGTGGAGCTGTGTGGTGCCTGCATCGTCACGACTCCAACGTAGCTCTCGCAACACAGGCACATCCGTTGCTATCATAGAGGCGGCTCCGACGAAGATCCGACGGGACGTACACATTACGGCTGAGCCCGAAGGCCCGCTCCGTTCTCCCCTCAGGCATGAAGGACGTAATAACATCATCTCTGTAGTTTGACCCTCGACCTTAACTCGGTCCATCCATCACCTGTCGAGGGAGACTGGAACTGTTCCAGGAGATATGATACCACCCCCCCCCCCCCTTCCCCCGTCCCCTCTCCCCCGAAGGCTGTTTGCACGGTAAATAATTTCCTCTGTGTGCGTGTGTGTGTGTGTGTGTGTGTGTGTGTGAGCGAGTCAGCTGGAGCCGTCCAGATATTTACGCCGTGAATTGGATATCGAATATACCGCTGTGTCATCGACAGTTGACTTGGGTACTGAGTGCAGAGTGTTGTGGGTGAAATAGGTCTCGCGGCGGGAACCAGGGTCCGAGGACTACGTTGCAGTGGGTGCAACAGCGTACACTGCTTGATGGGGGGGAGTGAGACGCTGGTCCAGGCACATGGAGGTGGACATTTGCGTGTCTCGAGGCGTTGGAGGTTAAATCAGGCCCTTGAGCAGGACGGCACGATCCTTGGAGGCGACAGGGTAGCACTTGAACACGGCGGGACGACCCTTTGAGAACCACGCTGTTACGACCCCTTGAGCCTGACGGGACGACCTTTGAGCACTGCTGGACGACCCTTTGAGAACCACGGTGTTACGACCCCTTGAGCTTGACGGGACGACCTTTGAGCACGGCGGGACGACCCTTTGAGAACCTCGGTGTTACGACCCCTTGAACTTGACGGTACGACTTTTGAGCACGGCGGGATCACCCTTGAGTATTATGGACCTGTCCTTCGACCTGAGAGTCAGTTTCTACACTGGGAAAAACAACACGAGGGAGGAAGGTATACTCCTATTAATTGTAGTTTACATTCTTGCACGATAGACCCTCCGCGGTAGACTAAAAAGCAGTCTGGGTTTACTTAATGTTCATTCATTTCTCTCACTCAGCTTTGAAAGCACTTACAAAGCGTCTCTCTCTCTCTCTCTCTCTCTCTCTCTCTCTCTCTCTCTCTCTCTCTCTTTGAATTCCTGAGCCTCGCCACACAAGGGAGGGACTGAGTCAGCCTCCAGACCTCCACCTGACTCTTTGGCTCCCATACGTTGGATGAGTCAGTGGTACCCAGGCATGACCGTGTGTGTGTGTGTGTGTGTGTGTGTGCTCCCACAGGATGGAAAACCCAGGGATTTCAGGGTCGAACCAGCGCAGTCATAGGGTCTGAGGCGGGTGCGGGTGGTGGAACCGTTCGCCCACTACAGCGCCTCCCCTAGAGATGGAAAGCACGGGTGTGAGTCTTTGTATATAATGCTAAATGAGAAGTGTGGAAGTAGAGAGGACTTTCTGATAAAACTTGAGAGAGGGAGAGAGAGAGAGAGAGAGAGAGAGAAGGGGTGTGGCAACCACAGAGACGTAAGCCAGGAATGCTCTTGACTGCCACTCAGTGTTTAGCTATGCATCTGCATGACCCAAGACGGGAGGACATGGTAAAATGGACCTTAGAATACTGTCTCTTTTCTACCAGCCCCAAAGGACGATCCCTTGCGATTCCTCACAGTGTGGTCAGACTTCCATATTTTTTTTTTTTTTTTTGTCCCACAAGCAAGACCAGAAAAAAATTATTATGATTTTACGAAGAATTTTTTTCTCTCTCATTGGAATATTTCCTTGGCTCTGTTCCCATGACTGGTTCCTCTTTGTGGAATAAGGATGTATGGTTTGGGCGGAGCCCCAAGTCTGAGTAGCGTTAGCAGCACGGTTCTCGTGCTCATGACCCCAGAGCATAACAAAACGACAGGAGGAAGACAATACGACTTACGGGAATAATTATCTAATGAAACTGAGATCATCATACCTAAGGGTCGTATTATCGTGCCGAAGGGTCGTGCCTTCGTGCTCAAACATCGTAAAGTCACGTACACGGGATTAGGGGTAAAGTTACGAGTAGAGGTGACGTTGCCATGTCTTACTCTGATTGTGTGTTAACGGAGGCGAACGCCAGAAGAAAGTATTCCTCATTTTTCATTGACATCCAAGCGGGGAGACTAAACCAGATGGACAGGTTACGGGATGTTCATTGTACTAGACACATATCTTGAAGCAGTAGTGGTCCTGTAATCTCCGCTGAGCGATGATCGGCCAAGGACAGCCACTTTTGAGTGGCTGTAGGAGAGTCTTATTTAGTGATTACAATTATTTATTTCAAGATTATTTATTTATATACGTTTTATTTGGTTTTATTGTACATTCTGGTTGTGGCTGTCTCTATTGTTTAGAAAGGTGTTAGTTTAGAAACTTCTTTTTTATGGTTACTATTTATGTGTAACGTGTTGCCCCATCTCTTATCCTGGTTTAGGATGTACCATATATATTACAGTCTAAACCATCTCCGAGGGGAGGATGAACGCCTGGGTTGGCAGTGGGCCGACTGGCGCGCTCTGTATTCGAAACCAACGCCGTCCCGCCTTCGTGCGTGCGTGGGCGACGACCCGTCAGTTGAATGTTGTATTTTCAGTTTCCTACTCACACTTCTTGAATGTTTCCCACATAAACAATCCAGAGAGACGCCACCACATGTTGAAATAACTCCGAAATGTTCAAAATCCTTGGAAGTTTCCACTTAAAATTCCTCTAACGCGGAGGCCATTTTTCTGCCGACTGTGTATCATGAAATATACAGGGATTACAATTCCTGCCTCGCGAGTGTTTGTTGGATTTCCTGTTGTTTACGTGAGTGTCATGTTTATATGTATGGCTGCAGCGTAAGGCCTGTGGTCTACTGCTGGTGCAGGCAGACGGGCAGTGCGCGGCTGTATCCTTCCCTCTCATGGAGTCAAATAATCGTATTTAAATTCCTTTTACGATATTCAAGTACTCTATTATATATACGATAACAGCTGCTTAGATAAAATGATAAATGTGTCTTGGCCCCAGTTATCTGTGGTTTGGGAGACGCTAACCATTCGGGTTCTGTCGAGTTCTCGTTTATTTGAATTGCGTGTGGAGGATGCGCAGAGTTCTTGCGCATGTATTGCGCTTTGAGTAGATAACGTTAGACTTAATTCTTGATGAGGAATGTTTTTTCAGGGCTGCGTAGTTCTCGTAACTGTATTATGGTTGCAGTCCGCCTGGGTGCGCTTCGGGTACACGTGTGTTGGCGAGTGATACAAAAAAAAGAAAAAAGAAAAAAAGATTCGCGATGGGTACAGTGTGGGGACCTTGGAGGCAGTGTTGCCATCGCGGAGTGATGGTTCGCCAGCAGCAGTCGCTAATGACCAATTATCATGGGAAAAGTTATTCCTCTCTGAGCCTCTGTGTGTGTGTGTGGTGTGTGTGTTTGTGTGTGTGTGTGTGTGTGTGTGTTCTAGCTTGATGATTTCTCTATGTAGGGACATTAAATTCAGCATCATATAAGAATTTGGTATCATGATTCTGTAGAACTGATGTTATTCCTAAGTACAGGGGCTGCTATGATGAAACAGTGGCGTTGACTCGAGACCATGTGTAGCGTTCCATCGCGGGAAGATGTGGGAGCTGTCGTTGTCAGCAGGAGCCAAAGCAGCCTACCTCACCATTTGTCTCGGATCAACTGAAGACTGGTTCTTCCCTTCCCCCATGTTTTATGAGACTAGGTTAGGCCAGACTAGGCTAGGTTTGTATCCTAACGTGATTTAAACCTAACCTCACCTAACCTTAAATAACCTAACCTAAACTATCCAAACCTAGCCTAGCCTAGCCTAGCCTAGCCTGTCCTAACCTAACCTGACTTGATCCGATCTAACTAGACTTTAGCCTAGCCAAACTTGAGGTGGGGATAGCAAATCTTCCAGTGTTCCTTTGTCTCCGTCGTTGATGTCGTAAACAAAGAACGTTACAGTATCACAGAGCCGTGATAAAACACGAGTAAGCGGACTCTTCAACTTAAGTCGTAGCGGAGACGTGATTTAGTGAACCCTTAATTAATTGCAGATTATATACTTGATTTGCATATGTGTTGGGGAGGTTTTGCTGATGAAGACAGAGCTATGTGTGCCGGACGTCTGCGAGAGTGTTGGACTCGGGAGCCGGTCAGCTAGCACCGGTAGTCAAGGGTGGGTCATGAAACTCTCAGCGTTTACAGGAATGTGCGAGTGTTGAGTGATGAGTCCACTGGCTTTGTGTGGTGGCCAGCAGGGGCCTGTTCTTGGAAGACACGTACACTTGTCATCATTTACGTTTGTGAGGACTTGGGTTCGAGTTTGTTGTGATGGTTCGGTACATATTGTCGTATGACTGTTAAATAACCCCAAGGACCTCTTTTTCGGGGTTTCCTGCAACGCCAAGGCCGCGCTACAATCAGGAGCAGAGGAAAGGTTGACTCATGAAGAGTAGAAAAGTTCTTCGACGAGTCGTACTCTGATGATGCAACCTCGCCCAAGGTGACTTCTCTCCTGGACAGTGTGCGTGTGTGTGTGTGTTGCGTAAATCATATACATTTTTCTGTGTCATACTGATGGTATAACAGTTAATTTCGTTTCCTTAGCTTGTCTCTAGGGAGGATCTTAAACACGTAAACACCCTTGGATCCGTCTGGAGATCTGGCTGGCTCAGCGGACGGAGCCGGGGTGCATTCTGGAAGTAATCGATTACTCCTGAACATGATGCACAGTATCACTTCGCAACACTTCCAGTGCTAATCTCTGTTCTTAAAAGTTTTTCGAATGGTGGCCTTTGTGGCAGGACAGAAGCATGTTTCAGTTGAAGCCATGTCGATTCAGAGAACAGAGTTTATTTTTCTTTCTTAATGATCGACATGGCATCTCGGGTGAAAAAGTATAAGGAAAAGAAGGTAGAATTAGTCATGGCTCCGCAGTTGTTCGCAGACCTAATTCTTGAAGATAGAAAGGTTACATGAAGAGGAGGAGACACTAGAATGAACAGAATTCCTCAGTTTAGCTGCGAGAGAGGGGAAAAAAAAGGAAGTATTACAGCCTGTTGATTTTGCTTCAACATTCGTGGCTAATCTTCATTTATATTGCAGAAGTTCCAGGGAAAAACCTGGCTGCCATGGTGTCCAATGTATCAGAGTGTATTTTCGACATCATCGTGAAGTTTTACTGTAAAAATACAGCAATTACAGTGCGACAGACTCTACAAAATTTCATTACATGGAAAACAAATACATTATCTTTCATTATCAAAAAATACAAAAATGTCACATACATACTCTAAAAAAAAAGATTTAATTACATGAAGCAAATAATCACATGAAACATATCAACAGACAACAATGATTAAAACCGTATTCACATCTGTGGCGCACCACAGAAAACGTTGACCAACATACTTCCAACGAATTCCAACATACTCCCCGCCATACGAGCTTTTAAATCCTGTCAAAAGAAACGAATTACACAATTTATGAGCAAGATAGTGTTGTGACTTACATATCAATGAGTTTCAACATGCAACTTATAAGAATGGAAAAGTTAAATCCCCAAAACAGTATTACAAATAAGAATTCAATCCTTACGTAGTCATTTAACAAAAACTGTTTCCTTGGGATTAAACACTTGAGACAATAAACAATACTATAAGAACAGGTTACTCAAAAAAAAGGAAATTGTTTTCTGGAGGCCTGAATATACATAGGAACATAAACACAGCCCTTAAAACTAAACTATGATTCTTTAAGTTATTTAAATCACAAATCTAATTTGTTAAGAGAATTAATCGACCAGAACGGGTACGATTCTTATCTGAACCCTCAGGGAAAGGTATAGACTTGGACTCTTGGACTGTTGCAGCCGCAACATCAGAATCAGAACTAGAGATTTCAAGGTAATCTTTGTACAGGTCTGTTGATTACTAACGTGGAAGTTTTGACATTTGCGCTTCTAAGGATTCCATCTTTGCCAGGAAATACGTCTACTATTACACCCAAGGGCCACTGTAATCAGGCAAGATTATCTTCCTTAACTAAAACTCAATCACCTTTCTTAAGATTACAATTTGGTGTAAAACCTTAAACAACAACAGAGGGTAAATTTCTGATATAATCGTTACTCCATAATTTCCAAAATTTATTGAGGGTCTGATTTCTTAAGATTCCTCCATCATTTAAGGCCTTAGCTGAAATACAGGAAGGGTTGGTGTTTACATGAGTTTGAAAGCCAGTACTTCTCCCAGTGATAAAATGAGAGGGAGATAGTAGTGGAATAGGATTATCAAGTTCATCTCCAAAGTATGTCAAGGGCCTGGAATTTACACATGCTTCAGTTTCATGTAATAGAGTTTCTAATTCACGTCTGGATATATGATTAAAACATAAGAGGTTTTCTAACAGCAGATTTTCACAGACCTAAAATCAAGCTTTCCCACCAACCTCCCCACCAAGGAGACCGTGGAGGTATAAATTTCCAATGGAGGGGATAGATGACCATAAACTTTCTGCAGTTCATTAACAGATGCCGCAAAGGTCTTAGCATTATCTGAATAAAAAACAGATGGCAGCCCCCCTACCTACGGGCAATGAATCTCCGAATGGCAAGCATACAGTCAGACACACACATCAGAGTCAGTAAGCTCCAAATGCATGGCCCTGACTACTGCACAGGTGAAAAGCAATATGTAAAACTTTTTAGAAGGAACATCAGCACGGAATACAGGACCAGCAAAGTCGAGACCAGTCACAGTAAATGGTGGTGCAGTTTTAACCCTTAATTCTGGAAGAGGAGTTACAGGTTGACTACATGCTCTTGATAAATCACGTCTTTGGCACCTAACACATTCCCTGGTGACAGACTTTGCTTATCTTCTAATTCTTATTACCCAAAAACTACCTCTTAAAGCAGACGCAATAGAAGAAGCACCTGCATGCTTAAGAAATATATTTTGGTAACCGACAAGCAGCTTTGCTAAGTGACATTTGGGAAATATTACTGAGTGTTTCCTTTCGTAACTTAATTTTGTATTCTCATGTCTACCCTCGATTCTCAATAAACCTTGATTATCCAATAAAGAATCCAATTTACTTAAGTTTGACGCCTTAGGAAGATACTTGTTACTTATTAAAGCATTAATTTACAATGGGTATACCTCTCTCTGCATACAGTAGATCATTTTCATTTTGGCATCATCTAATTCAGCAGTAAGTGGGCCTGAAAACTTGTTTATATGTGCTTTAAAATTGTTTATAAATCTTAGAACCCAAGCCACAATATGATTAGCCTTGCTAATGTGACTCCATCTGTTAAACTCATAAAGGTGTTGTAGGATTGATTGCAGCACAAACTATGTCATCCTTACACTTAGTTTCTTCCCTAGTAGAAAATAAGGTTCTTCCTTCCTGACGAATGGATAAGGGTTCTGACAGCCAGTGGGGACCATTTAACCACAAACTGTAAGACAAAAGCTGATCAGCTAATATTCCTCTTGAAATTAAATCAGCAGGAACAATGATGCTAGCAACTAGGTGGAGTTACACTTTGAATTTCGGTCACCCTTTTTGCAACAAACGTTTTCCACTTATAAGAGTCACCTTGCATCCATGCAAGGGCAGTTTTTGAGTCCGTCCATCAAAATGAGGAATTATCCTTACTCGTATGTTAGATCATTTCTCACAAAATTTATTAACCTTGAACATAACAGAGCCCCCTCATCAATTCCAACCTGGGTGGAGTTACGGTCTTGATAGGTGCTACCACTAGATCTGGAAGCCACTCGTGATACATTATAGGAACCATCCTGTTACCCCCCTTTCAGAAGCATCTCCAAAGGTATGCAGTTCAGTCTCACAAAGGCTGTTCCAAGGAGTATCTGAAAAATAACATCTATCAGTTCATTTCAGTTTCAGTCCTTTATTCCTTGATAGAGGAATCGGGATCCTAGTGCTGTCACTAGGAAACCCTGTACAATAATACCTGAAGCAATCAGTACTCTATGACTTTAGAAATTTAGCACTCTCGACCCACTTCTGAAATCTACTTTGTAATTCTTGTGGCAGCAAATCATCCCAAAGAAGACCTAGTCTCCAAATGTCTTGGAAGAGTATTTTACCAAACATTACAGAGGGACTTAAAAGACCCAAAGGATCAAAGATCTTGGCAATTAGACTAAGAATAGATATTTTGGTAAATACTAAATCAACTTGGGGGACTTGGTTCCAGTCCCTCAAAGGAAAATGTATCAGAGGAATTATACCATTGCAATCCTAGCACATTAGTAGCTCTTCACCTTCATTTAACTGGTCAACTGTATCATTAAATCTAGAAGTTATCAGTCTACTATTAGAGACCCATTTTGTAAGAGGCATACCTGCATGAGACAGAACCTTACAAGCTTCTATAAAATTTTGTATAGCTTCATCAACACTGTCGGCACCACGTAACCGGTTATCTACATACGTATCTTCCCTTAACTCTGTATTACCTCAGTCAGTGGAAACCTTTCGAGATGATATCGAATAGTAGCATTTAATAAAAATGGGCTGGCAGTGTCACCAAAGGGAACAGGCAGAAATCTCATAAACTTTATCACTTTTCTACACCTCAAAAAGAAAACGATTCACATCTTTTTCTTCTCGTTTCATACCAATTTGTAAAAATGATTTGGTAATGTCACAGTTAAGGCTATGGGGCCATCTCCTGAAACGAATCAGTATTTCCACCAAGTCGGGATTGAGTGAAGGGCCAGTTAGAAGACAATCATTCAAAAATGTTCCATTGTAACTACTAGCTGATGCATCAAAGACAGGCCTAACCATGGTTACTCGTACTACCTCCTCATACAACAGGACGGTGAGGCATATAAAAAGTAGGATACAAACTAATAATCTCATTATCTGGAATTTCCTCAATACTATCCTCTCTCATAATCATCAAAACCTTGTAATACTCTGTTTTAAGCTCAACACCTTTTTATCTAATTTCGTATGCAATCTATCTAGTCTCTTTAAAGCAAGTTTTTCATTATATATGAGACCACCTTTTGCTGTTTGACTCTTCCAAGGTAAAGCTACTTCACATCTAGCATCAACAAAAACTGAACACTCTTAGGAAAAAACTCCAGCAAAGCAGAGTTTGGCTCAAAATGACAATCAGATTCCTTTGGATTAATCCCTACAGACTCCAGGTTCCAAAACCTGCTTAAATCATAATCTGACACCTTTGTAATGCACATCTTTTGAGGTGAGGTAAAAGGAGAGTAGGGGGACAGCATGCCAAGCTCCTGACAGACGCCAGCCAAAAACTGACTTCTGGGCAACTATTCCATCAGCTTGAAGAGTATCACAGGGTATTATGGATTGCCAGTATGCATCCAGACTTACTGATACATCTATGTCCATATGAAAATTACTTTGATAATTCTCAGCAAGTTGTACTTGGGGAAAATGCATTCAATATCTTATGTGGACCTGTTGGTCTAACTAAAGGTTTACAGATCTGACGAATTCCAACAGCTGTCAATGAATGTGATGCATTATTACAATCAAGTACTTTCAAATCATAAATATTACTTTGTCTACTCTCATTTGAATTATTACCTCCAAATGCTGAATATGAAATGGGCTGAAGAGAAATCCACTTAGGCTTACACTTTTTAGCAAAATTACTACTTACGTATGTTCTGTCAGACCCACTGTCAAATATAAGTTTAGCTTCAAGGGGGACATCATTGTCTCCAGCAGCCTCAACCCTAGCTGTCGGTAAAATAGTACATGTTTTATTATTGGAAGCAATATCATAAAAAGCAACTCCAGCATGAACTGACGAATCCTTAGTATTACCATCACTAACAATTTTAGACCTTTGTTTAGTTGCGACCTTCATGTAATCATTACCCATATTTGAGTCCAGTTTGATGCCACGCTTTAATATGTTTGCCAATACATTTTGCACACTTTGCATAAATTCCCTTAGCAACATGTCCATTACTTAAGCATTTAAAGCACAATCAAGCAGACTTACTTCTATCAGCGCGCTCTATTCCACTTAATTTCAGTATTTCAAAGCATTTCGTCGATTTATGTCTCTTACTACAAAATCCACAAGTTGGCCATTCAACTCCAGATGATGCGTGTGAAGAGCTGAAGCAGAAGATATTTTCTCCCTTGAGCCCTTCGGGGGCCAATTCCTTCTCTCTTCTGGTGTGTTATATGACTTCCCAATTTTCCTGAAGTAACAGCCTTGAAAATTTCCGAACGTTCAGTGCTCTCAACTTCAGTAGACTCTACAAAATTTCATACTTGGAAAATCAATACCTCTTATTTCATTTTCAAAAATACAGAAAAAAAAGCCACCTACATACTCTACAGAAATCTATAATTTCATGAGTGCAAATGATAATATGAAATGCATCAACAGACAACAATGATTAAAGCCAAAATCACATCTGTGGGGCACCACAGAAAACATTGACCAACATACTTCCAACACAGCCAATCCTCGAGT
The DNA here is from genome assembly GCA_038088735.1 of Panulirus argus. Classification (NCBI taxonomy): domain Eukaryota; kingdom Metazoa; phylum Arthropoda; class Malacostraca; order Decapoda; family Palinuridae; genus Panulirus; species Panulirus argus. The sequence goes on from JAYMFT010018140.1 coordinate 12,359, forward strand.
GGTCGGCCTTTTACACAGAAACTGTGGGAAGCAGCCGGCAAACCTGTGTCGAATGAAAATATTTAAAAAGGTTCAGTTATAAGACTTCAGATGTGTTTAGACCCAACTCCTGAAGGAGGCAGAAAAGACACCGGGTAATAAAACGTGGCAGGACCTCGCTAACGCCTTCCTGCAGAAGTTTAACAGCGGACTGCCGAGGACCTGGAGATCCCCTTGTGACTCTGTTGTCTCTCCCGTCAGAATGACTTGACGATCCATCACGTCCACAATGGCAGTTGCCGGAGTTGGCCCGGAACTTGTATACGCCGTATTGGCCCCGTGTAATTACTGCCACACTGTGAGGAATGGCCAGCCACTGCGAACTCCTTTTTTTTTTTTCGAGTGAGGTTGGAAATACTGCTGGCTGTGGAGCCGACCGGTTCGGGAGGAGAGAATAGCAGTAGTCTGTTGCAGGCGTAATGAGTGGCTGAGGAAACATGCACACTCTCGCTATTTCTATCTATCTATCTATCTGTCTATCTATCTATCTATCTATCCATCTCTTTCCAAAGAATCTTGATCCTAGTGTATGAAAATGGCTGCGTTTCCTTGTGTGTGAAGGTGTCAGTCACATCCGACAATAGGAAGGATGTACCCTGCCAGCCGAACTCTTTGTAGTATGACTGGACAAATGCAGTCGACGAGAGTCATGTGTATTTAAGGCCTGACATGTTTGTATCATCCTCACTGCTGCTGCTTACCCTTCCCTCCACTACTCAACCAGGGCGCTCTATACCTCCACCGCTACCGCCACCACTCCCCCTCCTCACCGCCCCTCCAACGCTCCCCTCCCAATCTCTCTGGTGTTCAGGATCATAACTTTCTCATAAACTGGACAGGACGGGTGCCCGCGGGTGCTGGCTACAGGTATGTGGAGGCCCGTGACGGCATTACTGATTGGCTTTAGGTCGGGTCTGCCCGGGCCAAGCCAGCCTAGGAGCCGCCAACACCCCCAGCTACCTGGGTCTGTGCCTACGCTCGACATTTACCAGTCTCCTTAAGCATCTGTGGGTGCGCGTGCAGAGTCGTCAGCTGTCACTGAACTACAGGAATATCCAGGTTTGACTGGTAGTCGCGTAGAAAATGTGAATACTCAAATTATTCGCTTTGGACGAGAGAGAGAGAAAAAAAAAAAAGTCTGTCGACGTTGATCTGATACCCGAAGCCATCATTGGAAGGAGGATCACATTCCTTCATACCAGCACTGGGACGGCCTCGAGGTTTCGCGCTCAACTGGAACAGCTTTTGGGTAGCAACAAGAGACTCTTACCCCTTCCCCTCCCCTCCCCACTCCCCCAACCCCCTCCCTCCCCCCCCTGGGTGATTAGCGAGTTTGAGATGAGCCTCATCCAGGCCCACTCTGCAGAGTCTTAGGGCCCCCTCGGACGCTGCTAAAGTCGTTTTGGTTCTTGGTGCACGAGCGTAAATTCGTTCTCCTATAAACTCACTGGCTAGGATTTTCCTGTGCTCAGGACCCGTCAGAGTCCGTCAGACTGACAGAAATATAAAGTGATCTATGATAATTTACGTGCCATGAATGGTATGATGATATTTTAGCATGCCCGGTGAAGTATCTTGAGGACGTAGTCTTAGACGAGACCACATCAGCCGCCTGTCCATACACTATTCCGAAGGGAAACTCCTCTTCACTCTTGCCGAACTCATCGCATCAGTAATGAAGGTCTTTCAGTAATTGTGGTTTAGTATATACCAGTTCCACGTACCGGCGCTGGACAGACTGGAGTAGTGTCTGTACAAAGATGAATTGGATAATATTATGCAGGTTCCATAGGTGGGTTGAAGGTCCCCATGTGTTCAGTTACGTAGGTACAACCACATTACAGGGTATGGTAGGGATGACGCCAGATGGGGGAGTGTATGGGAAGAAAAGGTGTTGGCGAGAGACTACGTCGAGATCTGCACCGTGGCCTTATTGTAACCCCCTTGAGTGTGACGGTACGATTCTTGAGCACGAGGGTACAACACTTGACCACGACGGTACGATCTTATAACGAGGCGGTACGCACCTTACGTATGATGGCCTGGCTTTCTAAGAATCGTACCGTTGGTCTCAAGGATCGTACCGGTGGGCTCAAGGATCGTACCGTCGTGCTCTAGGATCGTACCATACATTTGAGGGGGCCAGTAAGTGTCCGGGAGCCAGAGTATTACCCCCCAAGATCACACTCTCCCTGTGTTAGACCCATACTCCCCCTGTGTTAGCAGTATGGGTCCAGCGAAGAAATATCACCGGCCCATCATTTCTGTGGGGGTAAGAATTTTACAGAGCGGCTGGAGGCAACTGCCGTTGTATTTCATCCACGGCAGCGTAATGTCAGCAGTTTACAGGGGTGTTTTGTGCTGGCGTGGGAGTAAAATTCCTAACATCTGTGGTGTGTGGGACACTTCTTAGCCTGACATACACTGAGGAAAAAAAAAGAAACTTTCGCTGCCACTGGACGTGTGTGCGTTTTGCGTGACTAGCGTAGACAAGCGGGATGCGGCGCGTCGTGGTGATTAGAGAGTGATTACAAGAGACGCAGTTACTAACTCTGGACGTGGGAACCTGTGTGAAAAGTATTCGAAAGGTTTAGGAACATGAATAAGTGCCTGTCCCCCTCGTGGTGGTGTAAATGTTGTAAGGAGTTTTAAACTTTGGCAAGGATGGGGGTATTGATCCTCATGATCTTGGAGGGGTGTGGAACGTTCTCGTTGTGGAGGGGTGTGGAACGTGCTTGTTGTGGAGGGGTGTGGAAGGTGCTTGTTGTGCAGGGATGTGGAACGTGCTTGTTGTGGAGGGATGTGGAACATTCTCGTTGTGGAGGGATGTGGAACGTGCTTGTTGTGAAGGGGTGTGGAACGTGCTTGTTGTGCAGGGATGTAGAACGTGCTTGTTGTGGAGGGATGTGGAACGTGCTTATTGTGGAGGAACGTGGAACATGCTTAGTGTGGAGGGAAGGACTTTTACAAAAAAGTGGATAAAGAATTAGTTTGAGATGACTGGTAAAACTAGAGAGAGAGCACTGAGTGCATATGTGAAGTATGGAAAGACGAGACTTATGACTTACGAGAATTGCTCTAAAAGTTGTTCATGTATTTCAAATACTTAACGCTGTCACGTGCTGACAAATAATGTCACATAGTATCGCTATCGTAGTATGCAGAAATCGTTCCGAGACGAGAGTAAAATATGGACGTAGATTTGACAGATTCCTTAGAGGGACGGTGTTGGGGCGCGAGCGTTTCCATCATTCCAGTTGTCTGGAACAGAGACACTGCCGGACCGCAGCCGCCTGGACTACCATCACCACCACCTCCCCACTTACCGGACGGGAGAGAGTACTCGCCCAGCTTTCTGTGTGTAAGACGAGTTTTTGCAGGGCTGTTGCGTGGCTCTCTGAGTAGGGAAAGTGCCTCGCTATCTTCTACGAGATCTTGCAATTAGTCAGGGCTCATCGCTCACCGCATGAGTAATTTGTTGTCGAATGTTCTTCGTGAGACAGAGAGAGAGAGAGACTGTGTGTGTGTGTGTGTGTCTTTGTGGACTGGATGTCGATCATCCACGCGTATACAAAGCAGAAAGGATAAACAATAGTAACCTGGACCAAGGATGGGGGAACTTGACAGCTACTGTAGTGGTGGGGCTAACTATGCCGCCGTCACTAGCCCTTCCGATGTAATAATACCTAGGCGGTAGTAGCTCCCTGGTCTGTGGTTGCCTTCCATCGTAGAAAGAGAAAGAGAGAGTGAATCAGCGTGTACACGTACGGGCTGTCCTTTGCATTCCCCAGTCTGCTTCTCCTTGAACACTTCCTTCCTGACCAAGACACACTCGTATGTACTATCCTTCCTCCCCCGTCTTCCTGCTTCTCGCCTTTTGATTCGTCTGGCGACAAATGAATCATGGTATGAATCCTTCAGCTCACAGGCATCGAATATTTGACCCCTTGTTCACGACGGGAACGACCCTTGGGGTAGGATGGGCACTGTTTTTTGACCTACTTGAATGACTAGGACAAAGTCCAGGACATCATAAACCCAAGGATCGTGCTGTTGTGTCTAAAGTGTTGTACCGTCGTGCTCAAGGGCCGTACCGTCGTGTTCGAGGGTCGTACCGTTGTGCCCAAGGGCCGTACCGTCGTGCTCAAGGGACTGAACAG
>JAYMFT010018161.1:0-16556 GCA_038088735.1 Panulirus argus
ATATATATATATATATATATATATATATATATATATATATATGTGTGTGTGTGTGTGTGTGTGTGTGTGTGTCACTGTCACGGCTCATGTACTTGCATGCCTGACATGTCACAAGGCAGTATTTTCGCTTCAGTAATTCCGATGAGTCAGATGTGAATTACAGGGTCAACATGTCATCCCAGTAGGTATGCGGAATTCCTTTCGCAATACAACTCTGCCATTTTATACCTTTTCGTCCGATTTACACGCAGATCATTTACATAATCCGTTTCGTATGTAATTTCAGCAGGTGACCATTTTGCGGAGGAGAAATGTCTTTCAGATTCCAGGCTGACTTTGTAGTTCATGATCATCGTGGGCGATCCACATGTGACCTGATTGGTCGTCGGTCGAGTGATGGATCTGATGTGATGGTTTGGACGGATGATCTGATGGTGCCGATTCGTTGACCCTACTGACTGATTGGACGGATCAACCGATGTGTCTTGCCCGTTATCTGATCGGCTGATCGCATTGCCTTGCGTCCAGCGCTGCGTGTGACCTAACTGGGCGGTCACGTGGGAAGGTGCAATACTTCTGTGATCTGATTACCTGGGAGGGAGATAGGCGTCCCGAGTGCCTGACTGGCTGGCTGGCTGGTCACAACTCCTTGCCATAACCAGTGAGTTTAATGTCACTTTTATTAGGGCATGATTGGCGTCATCACGCTCCGGGTAATTAGACCACATACCTCAGCAGCCACAGCCGGAATTCCTCAGCCTGGAATGGTGCCCTGGCCTCCACTTTATGGTAGAGAGGGTCTCCCAACCTCGGAACATTCCTACGAACCTCCTGGAACAGCCATCCTATATCCCCAGATGTTTCCTCTTGGATCAGTGACCAGGTGTTTTTTTTTGTCCTGGAACGAAGATCTTGGGGTTCTTCAGTACCTCTGGAACGAAGATCCAGTTTTTTTTTTCTTATTGCCGTTGGAAAGAATATCCAAAGTCCTTCTGTACCCCATGGAATGAGGATCCAGGGTTTGTTCCGTCTGGAACGAAGGTCCAGGTTTCTTCAGTACCTCCTGGAACGAAGATTCAATGTTCTTCGTTCCCTCTTAAACGCAGAATCACGATTCTTAGACACTGCAGTACAAAGACAACTTGGAATTCCAGGTATTCTGGAGCTTTGACCCGCTTGGAATAACGACCCATATAATTCCTTCTTCTTAGAGCTCTCTTAACCACCTCACCACGACGATACGACCCTTGAGCAAGAGAGTACGACGATTTGGGTAGGTTGGCCTGGCCTTTGAAATGATCCTTAAGGCTCATGTCAAAGGCCAGGCCATCATATCCAAGGGGGCGTGCCATCGTACACACACACACACACACACACACACACGAGTGCAAGACTCGCTCCCCGTACTGTACAAATAGATAATTACAGACACTAACCGTGGGCGGGATCCGGGAACGGAACCCCGGGGGCCGGTAGACCGTCACGGAGCGGCAGTCGCGACCTCTCCCCGCCGAACCTGCCGGAAGGAACAGTAGAAGTAGCATAAAGAAACACTGGTGCACTAAAATAGCAGAACTGTATATACTGACAGTAACACCTGTAGTTTAAGTAGCACCGCTGTATCTGTGTTAGAAGTGAGATACTTAAGTAACTTTAGTGCTTTCTACATAAGTAACAGTAGTGTATGGGTAAGTACTATAACCCTAAGATAAATTATAGTGATTGTTGGGTAAGTAATATAACTTTAAGGTAAGTAACATAACATTTAGTATGTACCATTTCCTCATGATAAGGAACAAATGTCCTTTGCTTACGTGTCATAACTAAGGTAACAACGATCATTGAGTAAGTAGCATTATTTTAAGTAAAGGTACATCAAGTAGCATTACCTGCAGACGTATCAAAGGCTCCTTAGTTAATATTTTAGACATACAGATAAATGAATCACTCAACTAACATAAGAAAGAAACAAGTAGAATGATATGACATCTGCTTCTAAGTAACACATGTATTATAAGTAACACTGAAGAATACTTATAATCTAACATGTGATATCAGAATGTTGATAATCTTTAGCAGTACTTTTGACATCATACAAGACTATGACTTGTAACCCCCATTTGATACTTAAATTACTTTTGCCTGACTGCTCTTAGCTGATGCCCCTACTTAACAGAATGAATTTACACTTAAATCTCTTCCATTAGCTGATGCCCCTACTTAATAGAATGAATTTATACTTAAATCTCTTCCATTAGCTGATGCCCCAACTTAATAGAATGAATTTATACTTAAATCTCTTCCATTAGCTGATGCCCCTACTTAACAGAATGAATTTATACTTAAATCTCTTCCATTGAGTTTCAAGAAAATTTAAGACTACTTTTATACATTACTCACATCTAGAATAGTGGCACATAGAATTCACTTTTTTTCCGCGGTGCATTAGTACTTATATTAACCTTTTTTACTGCGAAACACGAGAATACTTATATGTGCTCAGCACTTTGCCACACTTATAATTACTCTGCTCGCTGTGGGGCGCAATCATCCTTAAGTATTTGCAGGAGGGAGGGCATTCCGGGGTGCTCGCCTTCCTCCTGTGTCAAGGAACATGAAGACACCTACTTTTTTTTCCCCACCCCTCACTTTATGACACTTAATGAAAGGCTGATGGCAGGGGTTACGGCCCGGCACCAGGACTGGGTGGGGTTTGGCACTGCCAAGACTCGGTGGGTTTTGGCACTGTTAAGCCTAGGGGTTTAGCACTGCCAGGACTAATTATGAAATTTCATGAAAGCCATAAGTCTTGCATGGGTCCAGACCCTTTGTATTCTGTTAATGTCTTTTCTAGAAATCTCATTGTATGTTTGCGTGTGTGTGTGTGTGTGTGTGTATGTGTGTGTGTGTGTGTGTGTGTGTGTGTGTGATTGAAAGGTTTGGATTAAAGGTTTTTTATCATTGGTTTTCAACGGTGATTCTGTGAACAGCTCGAGAATAGTGGTAGTGAGATACGACAGTGAGGGTCGTACTGGCCGTTCTGATTAGTTGGTGGTCGTTGAGGTCAAGAAGCAGTGAGGTGTTGTCGTACTTACTGTGAGCGCTGGTGTGGTCGTCGTGTTAGCAGGTCGTACTCGTAATAGTCGTTGAGCGCTGAGATCAGGTCTCACCCTGAGTCGTCACGGAACGCAGAATAGTCGTACTAACTATGTACATTTAGTCGTTCCTTCGGGTATCATGAGAGGGACGTCGTACTTACAGTCGTTAAATGAGCGTGGTCGTGTTCACAAGGGTCGTATAAACATTTAGTACGTGTAATGGTCTTGTGGTCGTACCTGTGGTGGTCGTCTGTCACCCGCAGTCGAACTTACAGCCATCCTAACGGGGTAGTAGTGTGTGGGTCGTGGCTGTGCCTAGGTGGTACATTGGACACTGTAAGAGGACAGTGTGGTCTGGCGCCCACCTGTAGTCGTCGTGCAGTGCCGGGTGGTGGTGGTGGTTGTGGTGAATGTGGTGGTGGGGCCAGGAATCCGCTGGGTCGTCCGCGTAGGGAGGGGCGTCCCCGGAGTACCGGGACTCCGTCGGGTAGTACATCACTGCAACAACGCGATAGGTCTCGTCACTGCATAGACATCAGCCGCATCCCCTACAAAAGATAAAGAGTCACTACAGTGCCACACACACGTGACGCTCTCACTGTTACGCGAAGCTGTGACGCCGCTGGAGAGAGAGCAGCCGTCACCTTACAGAGATAGTAATTCTTTTCATTACAATCAAACCACAAGAGCATAAATAACTTAGTATAAACATAATGTAACTTAGTATAAATAACTTAAACAGTAGGTTCCAATGCCCTTAATCCAAAGGAATGTTTTACCTTTAGGATAGTGAAACACATCTTACCAACGTCTCCCGACAGCTCGCTCTCTGAAATACCAGAAGAGCAGTGTTGTCTGCGCGGTTTACTCATTCATTATGAACTATCCAAGTTGGTTCTTTAATTGCCTAAGTGAGACTGTAATCCTCTTAAAAGATTCCAGGGTGGTGTGTATGTGTGTGTGCGTGGGACCTATTTGATATTTCAACAACAGTTTATCATCTCTGTGCTCGAAAGATAGAGAATGATTGTATGACTAATTAATTTATACAGTGTATTCTTAATCATGAAGTGATAGATTACCTCAAGTACAGAATCACAAAGCAGGCGAACTGATAGTATGACAAACTACAAGGAAATCGCCTCAAGAAGACACCACTCAATCGTGAGGTCTTAAAAACACCTGACATGTGCTAAGTGGGCGATAATCCGACTGGGTTTTCTGCAGCACCGGGGTTCGAGGATGAGTGAGTCTCTTGGTTAATCCCCCCACCCCCCCACCCCCGACGCCTTAAGAGAGCTTGCACGATAACCGGTATATATATAAATAGGTATATCAGACCCACCACGCGGCCCCTCGGGACTCGCCGTGTGATAAGATCTAATATTAGTGCGTATGAATGATTGAGGGATCAGCTGGGATATTACGGCGGGCAGGATGCCTGCTCAGAACGCCGCCACACGTCAAGGAGACGGCACGGCCCTCTGAGCACGACGGTACGGCCCTTGCGCACGATGGGACGGCCCCATGGACACGATGCAGCTGAGCCTTGAACACGACTGGAGCGACAAGGGTCATCCCCGTCGTGCTCAAGGGCCGTGCTCCTGTGCTCCAGGCTCGTGTCGTCGCGCACAAGGGCGGCGCCGTGGTTCTCAAGGGGGTTAGATATGTAAAAAAGAGTAACTTGACCTTGCCTCAGTTATCGTGCCGTCTTTGCCCAAGATAAATTCCCTCTATCACACAGATGCCCAGCAACCCCCCGCCTACCGTTGCCGTCCCTGATGCACAACAGTACCCGCCGCTGCGTGCAGTCGTGCCACTGTCCGTGCAGCACAACCGTGGACACGTGTTGTACAGGAAGGCTCAGGGCTCGCCACCCTCCTGGGGACAAAGGGCAGGGTTCACTACCCCTCTGGGACAAGGTTCCGGCGGTCACCACTCCTCTGGGACACGGCTCTGGCCTCACCACCCATCTAGGGCAAGGCTTTTTTTTTCTCCCTGCCCCTTTGGGAGGAGGCTCTAGGCTCGCCAACCCCTTGGGGCAGGGCTCTGGAATCAGTATAGGATGCACACGGTACTCATGTTAGAAGAGGGAAGGGTTTCTTTTTTTTTTTTTCTTTCTTTCTTTCTTTCTTTCATAAAGATGAACTAAGAGAGCAAAATGGACTGGAGCTAGTTCAGAGGCACACTCCCGCACGACTCTAGATGCAATACCATCTGGGACCTACGCCTTGGTGGGCTGGGGAAGTACTTGGAAGACCTAACTCGAGCGAGGTATAGGAGACGGGACACAGGCTCAGTGGGAGGTTCAGTATGTGTGAGTGTAATATTTTCAGGAGAATCGGGTTTCAGTTTCTCGTCTCACAGACCATGGCCTGAGATACTGGATGACTTTAGTATGCCTTTAGGGTTAGGCCTCGATCATAACACAAGTAACATGGGCGAAAGAGATAAAGAAGTGAGGAGAGAAGATGAAGTACAATCAAAGGGTTTCAGAATGCAAAGGGTCGGACGGTTGGTGTTGAGGGAGACACGGGAAGGTGGTAAAAAAAAAAAGAAGGGGGGGGGGTGTTCCAAACCTCAGCGGTTTTGCACCTGTCCGGGTTCGACCGGGTTCGTAAAGAATCGTAATCGACCGAAATTCCCATCTCAGTTTCACGTTATTACGAGCACAAACAAAACGCCATCAAACATACAAGCGTTTCCGTTTTTTGATAACGATCCTCAATTATCAGACGCCGGTGATAACTGTGTTTAATCAGTGAAGATTTTCCCGGCGTTAAACAAAGTAGACGGGGGCATTTACATCGATTTACAATCTGTTCGTCTCGTATCTTCAGCTGTGTCCGCTCTCCCGTTCGCCGCAGAGCAAGCGTAACACAAGAGTTGACGACATCTCCACACGGTGTCCTCCTCAGCGATCCTCCAGTGTGGTGAAGAGTTAGGGATAAAGTCCCTCTGTGTCACCAGTTCCCCTTCACCACCGGGGTCAACGGCCCCCTTACCCTCTTGCGCTGTGTGCCCGTCTCTCTGTCTATGCTTTCGCTCTCTGCATGTCTCTCTGTCCTTCCCTTCACTGTCTATCTGACCGTCCATGTGTGTGTGTGTGTCTTCACATTCTTTCTCTGTCTCTCTGGCTGCCCTTGCCTTCACTGTCTCTGTCTATCAGTGACACCTGCACTGTCACTCTCTTTATCCTTGAAATCGGTGTCTGTTCCTCTTTCCGTCCTTAACATCTGTCAGCGATTAGGCGGTTGGCCTGTCCTGTATCCTCGTGCCTCGTGCTAATACTTTCTTACATCCTTCGTTTTCTGAACTCGTGTCTTCAGGTACCAGTGTATATCTAGTCAACGCTGCATAACTCTTTAAAATCTAACAGAGATTTTACTGTCACTGAAATTTGCTTTGGCTATTTTTTTTTTCTTTAGCTCACTGTAACAAGATTTAGTCCTAAGTTTGTTTTCTTTTGACTTGATTCATCATCTCTTTGATATCCGGATAGACGCTTCACTTACTTCTAAAGATACGCTTCCACAAAGATACATTTTTCATGTTAAAGTTTGTCTACACCCTTATCTATGTCCCTGGTTTAAATATACATATGTCTTTCTACGCTTCCTCTGAATCTTCTCGTTTGTCTTTCCCAGAACTTGGCTGTCTCTCAAGTTACTGGTGAAGGAAGGTGGTAACAGCTTAATCATTTCCTCAGTATTTACCGTGGAGTGCAGTTAAGTACCATGAACAATTACTTTCTATGAGCAGGTTTGAAGCGCGTCAGTTCTCTGCCAGGCTGGGACCACAGTTCTACAGGATTGAACCCCATGTGAAAAGGAGCATAAAGCCCCAGAATCTTTATTCACTTGAAAATGTAACAGTAAATTGTTTATAGTGGTAATTTCCAGATGTTAGTTTGTTTACGTGCACTTTAACTTGAGTGTAAACAGTTACTTTGGGTCTTTGTAAATGGGTTTTTTAAGGTATCTTAATACAAGGATTTTCGGCCAAGTGAAAAGGAGAGATTTTAGATACATTTATACGGTTATATTGAATCCATGGCCCAACATGGAACAGTGGTTCCAGACCCACCTCTTAGCCAAATATGGGCTGGTTCCAAACCCCTTACGGCCACTCACGGTTAGTGTCCTTGATTTGGAAGTCTGATGCTGCTGCTAAACCCACGACTGACCCTATCATAAGTCTGGTCACTCCTACATCTTAACTTCATAATCTTTCACCCCTGGCATTGACCTCACTTGAACTCTCCGAAACACCTGAGTTTAAATATCGGAAAATCAATCCCAAATTTCCAAAGGAAAGCAATTCCAAGTCAGTAAGGGAGCTGTTTAACTTCTGGGTCATTATAGGGTTTCCTTTTGCTGGTCCAAACGAAATCGGTCGAAAGATTCTCAACTTCAGGACACTGGTGAACATTCTCACTAGCGCAGAATCTTTAGATGTAACCAGTGCCTCACGTCTCTATAGCTAACACTTTTCCTTATATGATTTAGTTAGGGAATCTTTGATGTATGCCAGAGTCTTCATGTCCAAGAGCCAAGCTTTTGGCCTCGTCCAAGACTCGCCTGTGACGTTCCTATGTCAGTGGACGACCTCAGCTTTGAGCCATAACCTCAGCGCTGTCTTCGCCAGCATCTGACAGGCGTCTGACGCGGTTGTGGTTATGGTGGACGTGGTGACTGTGTGTGTGGTTGTAGTCATGGCACAGGGAGTGGTTGTATGTGGTTGTGGTGAGGTGGTGATGTTCGTGGTAGCTACCCGTTCGAACCTGGTATGACAAGAAGCAACTTACCGTAATCGTGGCGTTGGGGAAGCAGGTATATAACACCAGCCCTTGTGTCTGGCCCGCACGTGGGAACAGCAAGCGGTTGTGGCGGTGGTGATGAGTCAAGCGTCACACTAGTATGAGAGGGAGGCCAGCATGTGGTGGTGGCACACTAGTATGAGAGAGAGAAAGAGAGGGAGAGAGAGAGAGAGAGAGAGAGAGGGGCCAGCATGTGGTGGTGGCACTGGAGCAGCGAGGCTCTTATTAGTGTTGATAAGACCACGCGCTCCTTCCCCTGCTATCAGTCCCCGACGTCTGAACACCCTCACATCGCGCTTTATCTCACCCTCATATTGTTTTACGGCTCCGTCTCCCTCACGCAGCCTCACCTGCCAGGACACCTCATTGCCACAGGGCACACGGGGAAGCGGGGAGGTCACACCACCTGCAGCGTCGCACGTCACCCCTGGTCCGTCCCTAGGAGGATAAAGGATCGAGCAAGAGGCCCGGGAAGAGGCATCGGGGCGAAGGGAGAAGGGCAGGAGGCGAGGCCGGGCCAGACGACGGAAGCCATTATGAAGCAAGGTGTGCGGTTCAGACGGAGCCCCGGCGGCTATCATATCGCCAGAACTCATCGATCCCGCCGCGGCCGTGAGCTGGCTGGGGTGCGGGGAGGAGAGAGTATGGTGGGGAGCTTTTGGGGTGGGGTTAGGCTCGGTCCTCAGGAGGTTAGGGGAGGAAAGGGAAGGCCTTTTCCGGCCAGAGTGGGGAGGTCTCGTGGCGGAGGAGATGGTCGCTTTTGCCCGAGTAGGGATGAGGAGGCCGTGGACTGCATCGGGAGTGACAGGGGGGAGAACATAGAACACGGGAGAGTGAGGGACAGTTGGAGGAAAACAGGGAGTTTATTGCCAGTGGACCCGGAGGAAGTGGCTTACTTCAGGAGGAAAACACGGATGGAGTTGTCTTTGGTTAAAGCGGGTGGGTTGCCACCTCAGCCAGGTTCACACCATCTGCCAGGACCGAGATCGTTGCTCCCACCAGACGTACTGTGTGTACCTCACCGGTGCCGGAGCCGAGCCAGAAGGTCACGTCCACGTTGTTGCAGGGTACGCACACGTGGGCACGTCCTCTCTTGGTCCCACGGATCAACGGCTGTGGTTTGAAGCTGCCACTAAACTTTTCAGATCTCTAGTCGGCACAGTGTGCAGCGTACGACGAGGGCAGCACTTAGGGTTTCGATTGACTTCTTGGGCTGCTTCTTTCCCAGTAGGAATGGTACTTACTTCAAGAGTAAGACAGCAACAGATGCATTGATCCTAACACGGGAAGTGTTACTGCTACACGCCTGTCTTTGCGGGACCCTTAACGTGTGTGTGTGAGGTTTGACCGCCAGCACTCGACTGTCTCTTTTGAGTTATCACGGCTGTAAATCAAACTCGGGCGTCCACCTGACACCCCAGCATTCTCCTGACTGCTGCTACAGATACGAAGAAGAAGTGTTAATGCCAACAAGGCTCTACGGCTTAAGTATAAGTGGGCAAGACTTACGCTACTCCGTTGAAAGAGGGGGCCCTCTCACCTGTCGGGTGGATGCGCCTGGTCTCGCTGCTCGAGTGTGTCCCTCACAGGCTCGCCCCTGGGGCCCAGTCTGATTTCACGGACGATTCCGCGACGGTTCGTAATTGTGTTTTTATTATGCACACGACTTTAAAAGCCACTTTGCAAGGTTTGTGTTATATTTCCTATGATTGAGGCAGTTACTTGGATGATTTCTTCACGACGGTACGATGTCTTATCAGCCTCGTGATCGAGCACTTGATAACAGTCTTGAAACTTGGTGTACCACTTGAGGTTGTGGGACCCTCCCTGCACGTCTTCGTCAGTACGGCTCCTGGCATCATGGGACACCCTCCCCGCACGTCTCCGTCAGTAGAGGGCTCCTGCCATCATGGGGCACTCTCACCACACGTCTCCGTCAGCAGGGCTCCTGCCATCATAGGAAACCCTCCTCGCCAGCAGGGCTCCTGTCATCTTGGGACACCCTCCCCTCACGTGTCCGTCAGTATAGGGCTCCTGCCAGCAATACCACCTACCAAAGCCTCGCAGCTACACACAAGAGGGCAGCTGCGTTTTATCCGGGAACCAGAGGCACACATTCGACTGCCTGGACTGGGGGATTTGTTTTCGGGTCCGCGGGATGTCACTGGAAGCCCACATCATCTGCCATCCAGCCTCTTGACTCGACAGTATCAGGACATAAACCTCGAGAATTGACACGAATGCTGTGCTATCTTCCCTTCACATTAATTTTATCTCTAGTCTTTATCAGGATCAGTGGCCACGCGACCATAAGCCCTCATACCATGAGAGTCTCGGCTCGCCACAGAATGTTGAAGGAAACTGACACTCCAGCTCCAAATTCACTGATATCAAATGCAAACCGAATATTTAAGTAATGGAATCTTTACCTGGGATATTAACTATACATATATTCTCCATTATGGAATACATTTATCTGGCTTTGATAAGATAGCAATACATCCTTACATAACGAAATACTGGGAATCAGAAAATCCATATGTAATAGTTCTTTTTTTAAACACATGTCCATACCAGGTCTCTGTTACCTCGACCCCCTCTGACCCTTCATCCAGCTGACCCCTCTGGCTCAAGAGCAGGTCAGGTCACCAAAGGCCTTCGCATCTGCTGTTCGTTGTAGCAAGATGACGGGAGTTTGATGGAGCCGTGACGTGAAGGTTGCCCGTGCGTCGTGGGCATTGGTGGCATAAAGGAACGGACGAGGATAGTACCACTGGGGTCCTCTCTCTCTATACACTGATGGGATGAGAACCCACGAATCTTAGGTACTGGCTGTACAATTGGACGAGAAGCACTAACCCTCAGCATGGATGATGATCGGTGATGCAAGCTCCTTTTTGCAAAGTAGAGTCCATGGCTGAGCACCACTGGGTAGGAGAGCCCCTGGATGAGCAATTTGGTTGAAGACAACTGGATAGAAGAGCCCCTGGTTGAAGACGACTGGGTAGAAGAGCCCCTGGTTGAAGACCACTGGGTAGGAGAGCCCCTGGTCAAAGACTATTGGGTAAAATAGTCTTTGCTTGAGCACCCCCGGGCGGAGCAGTGCCCCTACCAAAATGAGGAGGATCAGCGGTACCAGAGTTTCTGGACCAGCGAGTGGCAGTTCCCATCAGCCGTCGAAAGGACATAAAAGTTTATTGAGCCAGTTCGCGTGTGATTAGTCCCAAAGGGTTGGCGGTGCGGGAGGAGAGGGTGAAATGTCCCGTGCCATATGAGACGACATAGCCGGGGAAAGCCTTAGAGCTAAAAAAAAAAAAAAAATAGCCTTTGGACTGTATTGGGAATCATGATCTTAACCCGACGGGTAGGACGGTACGCCCCTTGAGCACGACCTTCAAGGGTCAGGTCAAAGGCCACGCGGTCACACGGAAGGGTCGTACCTTCGTCTTGTGGAAGCCCCTCACTTGGTATTCTGGGCCAGAAAGACCCTCTCCAGCCTCCCTTACAGAACGGAAGACGCGGAATAGTGTTTTCTCGCGCGCCCAAGACGCTAATGAACGACGCCATCTGCGACAGGTCGCAAGCACCCCGGCCACAGGAGACCATTGGTGTGCTTGAGAAACGTCATGTCGATATTGTCTCGTGTATGCAAGTGTTTTCCCGATGATTACACAAACAGAACTTTCAAGGTTAACAATGTGTTTAGAAACCCTTTTCCAAACATATTAGTTCTGGCATGGTAGCGACATCTCTCAGACTCTATCTAGATTTCTTAGATGGGTCATTCCTAGCCACATTTTAAATCATGGAATACAATTATAGGTAACTAGGACCTTTCTAGTAATAGGGAAATTGGTCTGAGACGTAATTATAAGTAATTAGAATCCTTTCTAGCAACATGAGAATTGGTCTGAGACGTAATCATAAGTAATTAGTGATCCAGATGACACGTAACTAATTCTAGAATATTTTTAGATCAGTCGTTTGTACGTGGGGAGGGAGGGGGAGGGGGGGGCGCGCACGGCTCCCCTCAGATCAGTAATGATCGTATGCATAACCCAGGGTCTACAAGAGAGATATGATATCCCTGGGCTGCTATCGAAGATAACGTTATCTCCAGGCAAGATAACGGAAGATAGCATCCCCCTGGTCACGCTGCCGACGCGGTCAACTGCTGCTCTTCCTTTCACATAGTCACAAGGATTTTTCTTTTTTTTTTTGAAAGCTACCTCTCTGTGTGAGAGTATTTTCTAACTCTCATCACTGACTTTTTTTTATTCTGAGTTTTATGTACGTTTTAGGTCGCAGTACTCACAGTGCACTCGGGCGTTGCTACAGACGTGTGTGTTGTCCCGTCATGTGTGTGTGTGTGTGTGTGTGTGTGTGGATGATAATAAACAAACATCCCTCGGGCCCCCCCCCCCATCTCCACCGAGGCCACCACCACTACTACTACTACTGTCTCTACCACCACCACCACCACCACCACTACCACCATCTCTATCACCACCACTACCACCAGCAGGATGGAGCCATCAGCTCGCCTGCCACCCCTCCCTTGCCCTAAGGAACTGCATCCTGTGCTTCCAGCCCAGCAGTAGGCCTGGGGCTTTTTTTATCAGTATTTTCTAGGCCATTGAGTATCTCAGATGTGTCTTGATTATTTCCGTAGACCGGCGGCAAGAATGTGACCCAGAGATTAGCGGGGCCTAATTTTATCATCCATGCATTGAATATTGTCCTGGCAGAGAGGCGTAGCCTACCCCATCCACCTCGGGGGGTATTAGAACCCCACCGTCCGGGGTGCCTAAGGTCGTGAATGGGAGTGGAAAAGGATGGCGGGGGATAAGCTCCCAGCCATTGACTCCCAGGCAATAGAGTTTGAGAATATTTGTATGGGGGTAAGTCGGGCCTGGGGTGAGGGAGGGAGGGAGGGGTGGAGGGGCCCTGGGTGTCCCGTGTAGCCGGGCGAGGGAGGTAAAAAGAGTCACCAGCAACAAAATTAGTTCTTTGTGTCCCCTCTCTTGGCCCTCCCTGCAGCCCACCGCCGGCCCAGGAGAGTGCCAACCCCCCCGACGCACCATAGGGCCGGGCTTCGACAGACAGTCCCACCGAAACTGGGACTTATTGAAGGTCTAGGTATGGTGTGTTTACCCCCTTCAGGGCCGACTGTCGGAAGGCGGGGCGGCACTTACGGCCTCTCCTGCGTATGACTTGTCATCTGGACAGTGGAAAACGTCCGTCTGGTCGACAAGCAGCGGGACGAGGATGATGATGATGGTGGTTGATCATCAACCGTCTCTCCTTTGCCCGCTATTGTTTTGATCGAAGGACGTCTCCCTCCTGATTGGGTTCACGGGCCTCGACCTTTAAGAGGTCCTAAAACTGACCCTCTCCCTAAAAAACAGGGGGAGAAAGCGAAGACAATTTACGAGATGTTATTGCGGAGTGTAAGTGATTGGTCCTCTGGGTATGTGCACGCGCCCAGAAAACTAGCGATAGGTTTAGAGAAGCTTTTGATTTAGATGGTCGAGTTAAGAGTTCTAAGTTAGAATCCACCAAGCGTTACAGACCTAAATGGTTTGGATTCGATCCACAGAAACGAACTGAAGTTGTCGACGTTAATTTGGTGTTATTTATGATTAATCTGGAACCTGAATCTAGAGATTATTTCAGGGTCAGAATGAAATATTTCCCATCGCCTCAAGTTACACAACGCTCCCGAGTAAAATGAGACAGAAATAACTTGGGTAGATTGTAGAGTATAATGTGTATAGCTGAATGACACAAAGCTGATAGTTCAGAACAGACAAGTGTCTGTATGAGTCGTCAGAAAAAAAAAACCTGGCCTAAGTCTGCGCGTCTGTACGCGTTCCTGTAGGTTAAACCTGACTTGAGTCGTGCTCAACGCTCAGGGGGTGGCGTGTGGTTATGGGGGCAGCTTGTGGGGTGCTTGTGTCGCTGCTTGCGTGTCTAGCTAGGCCTCCGGGGGTCAGAGGTCACGGTACGCTCAGTGCTTCTCATTTGGCTAGGCCTACGGGGTCAGAGGTCACACGGTAGTCCGTATGTTTGTCTGTACTTCCCCTTAACTCCCATATTAGTCTGCTTCCCGTTTCACTGAAATCCCATGTAATTGATACCTCCCCTTCCATTGTAATCCCATATAGCTATTTCTCACTCTAAATTTTTCCTGTAATTCTCCCTCCCTCTCACTGTAACCACAGGTATTTCTTTCTCCTTTCCTCTGTAGTCTGAAGTAATCCTGTCTCCCTCGCACTGTAATTTCATGTAATTTCTGTCTCTCTCCAACTGTACTCGCTGGTAGTTCTACCTACCTCTATCTGTAATCTTACGAAACTGGGTTAAATCTTACTTCAAAATGGGTCGTCTTGAATGAAATTGGGTTAAATCTTACTTCAGAATTGGGTCAAAATTTAATTGAAATTGGGTTGAATCTTGCTTCAAACTGGGTCAAATCTCGTGTCAAACTGGGTCGCTTATCACTTTAATTTGGGATCGGATGATATGAGGAAAATTTGGTCTATCATTTTGGATACATTAATTTATGTAATGTTCATTGTAATGCGTTTACTGTTAATTAGGCTTTTTTATTATGTAGATATGTCCCGTAATTAGGGAAGATTGTGAATCATGAGTTCAGATATAGGGGAGACTGTGGAACAAGTGTCCGGATACACTGAGATTGTGAAGTATGTGTCCGGGTGCAGGGAGGTTGTGAGATATGTGTCCGGATACCGAGATACTTTGGAGCATGTGCCCAGTTACAAGAGAGACTTGACTCTTGGTAAGGATTCTCTCTCTCTCTCTCACACACACACACACACACACACAGGAACTATATATACTATCGATTTGTTTAGGCCGGAAGCTGCTCGTCTTTTGTTGGTGGGGGACGTGGAGGGAGGGAACGCACACACACACACACACACACACACACACACACACACACACACACACACACACACACACACGAAGGAGATACAAGCTTAAGGGAATCCCTGCGTGTGTGTGAGGGAGTTGAGAGTGATTATCTTTCCCCCAACCTGCGACCAGAGGCCCACCTCAGGGGAGCAGTGAGGGAGGCAGACTGTCTGCTGGCAAATATTAGAATAACATTCAGGCATACGGACGGGGAAATATCCAGCGAGCCCTCCGTACCCTGCACAAGGCCAGAACCAGAATGTGCTTCACAAGTTTGGTCAACACGCCTTAGGAAGGGAGAAGAGCCAATAGAGAAAGTCCAGCGGAGCACAACTTAGACGGTGCCCGAATTAAGAGAGCTGAGTTACAGGGAAAGGCTAGAGGCCTTAGATTTGCCTACCACGGATGAGAGAGGAGTGAGGGATGACCTGATCAAAACCTTCAAGTTTTTAAAGCATGTTAACTGACGTTGATGGTGAACAGTTTAGCGAAAGATGTAGGAATAGAACATCCTTAAGCCGTAACATGAATTTTATAAGAAGAAACTTGTTAGAAATGGTACAGAGAAGTAATTTTAGGGTATAAGTATAATGAAAGAATGGAATAAACTTGTAAAGGACGTGATAGATGTGGGACAGCATACGAAAGTTGAAAAGGCAGAACGGTGGTAGGAATTCGTTCGAGGGAGGGGCTCCCCCGCGGAGTATGGCCCGGTACACACTCGTTACTTGCGGCCCTTGGGAGAGTGTGGACGCGAGGAGAGAACACACTCAGCGAGAGTAAGTGCGTGTCACGTAGTGAGCCAGCAGAAGGAAGGGAAAGGAGAGATGTGCTCTAGTCTAGCGTGTGATGTGGAACGTGCTTGAGTATGATGGAGAGAGAGAGAGAGAAAGAGATGTAGTAGGGCTGTGATGGAGTGTAGAGGGATGGAAGAGGAGGGAGAGGGGGAGGGGGGGGGTAGGTACTGGCTATTCATCAGAGAGGGAGGGGGGAGGGTGTGATGGCTATTCACCGGAGGGGGGGAGGGGGGGTGCCAGCCTGCTCGTGTTATGCCGTCACTATCTATGACCGCGTCATCACCCACCAGTAATGTTGCTTTATGGGTCGGTCACGCGCTCCACCCCCTCCCCCAGCTACCCCCACTCCCCTCCCCCGGGGCACCCAAAACACCACCCACCCCCCTTCCCCTAACCCCTCCTCCCCAGACCGGCCCTGAAAAGAATCGGGAAGGGAAAAAACCCCGGAGGGGAGAGTGACCTAAAGGTTATCAGACTTCCACCTCACTAGCCAGGCGTGGGAGGGCCAGTGGTGCTCCCTGCCAGACCAGGCGTGGGAGGGCCAATGGTGCCCCCTGTCGGCACCAGCCGTGGGAGGGCCAGTGGTGCCCCCCTGCCAGCACCAGGCGTGGGAGGGCCAGTGGTGCTCCCTGCCAGCACCAGCCGTGGGAGGGCCAGTGGTGCCCCCCTGCTGGCACCAGCCGTGGGAGGGCCAATGGTTTCCCCCTGCCAGCACCAGGCGTGGGGATAAGCCAGTGACGTCACTCATACTCTTCCTGCCTTCTGTCTAGTGAGCGTCCACTCCCCTCTTTACTGCGCCATCCTATTCTCCTTCTGCTCTTATGGGACTGCATCTATGGAAGTCTTCTCTCTCTCTCTCTCTCTCTCTCTCTCTCTCTCTCTCTCTCTCTCTCTCTCCGT
>JAYMFT010018171.1:0-16556 GCA_038088735.1 Panulirus argus
ATATATATATATATATATATATATATATATATATATATATATGCTGACACACCACTGGAGAAATTGAAAATTAAACACAGTTAGTACTTTCGTTTATTACACATCTTGAGACAGAGAAAGAGCTCTTTCTCGTCTGAAGATGTATATTAAACGAAAGTACTAACTGTGCTTAATTTTCAATTTCTCGAGTGGTGTGTCAGCATCCATTTCTTCACGGTGAAGTGAAGTTTCTGCATATATATATATATATATATATATATATATATGGAGCTGAACTATATCCCCTTCATATTAACATTAGTTTTCTGCAAACTGTTCATAGACACACCGTAGCAAGGCTTACAAATATTGGCAAACTGTCAACCACTGTGCAACTGAGCCTGTCACATAACACTCGTGACTGTCCATAGCTTCTGAGTATGAATGGATGAATTGGAAACTTAGATTTCGACCAGGGTCGACAGCTTTCTGCAGGTGCACTACCGTAACACCCCTACCACTACAGCTGTCCACACTGAGGAATCACACTAAACCATTGGTAACATGTGAGTGAAGAGAAAGAGGTTGTGTTTCCCTTCGTAACTTTGTGAGGGGTAAGAGGGGAGACGACCCACAGTCTCCTGTCAGTATGATACAGTCGACGGGTGATTCAGTAACTGGGAGGAAGCAATATTGCCAACTGGTGGTAACAATGAACGAGCTCTGCGTTTTCCGTGAATGTCTTCCACCATCGCTGTTGTTTCTGTTGCAACGGTATCGATCGAAGGATTCAGATCTCTCAACCCCCCCCAACAGGGCATTGACATACAGCCACTCATGTGCAGTCAGTTATTATCTTTAATTAGAAAGAAGAATGACCAATAGATCTATAATTATTTGACTATTTTCTAAAGAATTTTATCTCAAATTTAAGGATTTTTAAAGTCGAGAAAAATCTTATAACGTGGGCTGTGTTACAATACCTGAGGTGTCTGGCGTGTGGTGTTGGGAACGCGAGAATGTCTTGGCTTTTTATATAGTAAACACGTGTCAGGGTCTCGGAGGATCATGGATCATGGATCATGGATCAGTCGTCTCTTCCTAGCGTTTACGCTGAGAGTGACAGGGAAAAGAGACCAGGCAGTTTGAAAAGATAAGGAGAACAGAGGAAGGAGAGAGAGAGAGAGAGAAAATTAAATCAAGCCTCCAAAGCCATATAAAGTACGGAGAGAGAGAGAGAGAGAGAAAAAAAAAGGAAATCTTAAGCGCAATAAATTATTATGGAGATTGTAAGTGACCACCTAAGACTCAGCTGTGTTAAATCAGACACCACGTAGGATGATCCGTGACCCTGCAACCAACTCACACACCGACAACCGATTTCTTAGGCATGCGTAACCCTCTGGCTACCTGAACAATGACTCCCTAAGAACTTCATCTAACGCATTTTAGACGCACTTTTTGCGCCATACCTCAAAGCCAGACTCGAAGACGCGATTTTCTTTTATTTTTTTTATCCAGTTAAGCAACGGGGTTGGGGGGGAGGGGGTGGAAGGGGGGAGGGAGTGAGGGGGGGAGGGAGGAAGGGGGCGGCCTCGTCCTACTCCTAAAGCGTTATAGAAAAATAAAATCTTTGAACACAAACAACTCGGCCTCTACAGCAGGGAGGGGAAACAGCTGGCAGGGAGTGGGTCGTCTCCCCCCTGGGCGCCCCTCTGACCAAAGGGGAGAAACATCCAACATCGATTTCAATCGTCGCAGTCAACTGTCGTGGTGCTGGGCGTTGTGGTCGTGGCATCGGTGGTCGTGCTTGTGGTTGTGGTGGTGGTGGTCGTCGTCGTCGTGCTTGTGGTATCAGTGGCACTAGGGGTGGTGGAGGAGGTGGTTGTGACGGGGACAGGCACTAATTTCCTCCTGGTACGGGGAGATGGTCCGGCGTCTGCGGCTGCGGCAGGGTCAGCGGCTGCGGCTGCGTCGGCGTCGGCGGCAGCAGCAGCGGCGTCCTTCGATTCCGCAAGACTACGCCTGAGCCAAGAGGGTCTTCGTCTGCTGAACTGGCGGATGAGGTCCCTCTGGGTCTGTACCTCTGGCCGGGGCACACGCGGGGGGGAGCGAATCATCGGGAGGATGCTGGCCACGCTGGTGTGCCTGAGGAAGCCGGGAGGACACGAGAGAAACGGGAGGAGGTCAAGTGAGGTCGTGATATGTGAAAGAGAGAGAGAGACACACACACACACACTCTCTGCTGTGGCAGGTCATGTGGGGTCGTGGTGGTGGTGGTAGAAAGACGTTCAGCAACGGTGGAAGGGTCAGACTTGGTCGTGGGAGGGAGGATGTGAAAAGAAGAGAGAGGTGTGAGGAGAGAGAGCCTCTCGAGTAGAAGAGGAGAGAGAGAGAGGGGGGGGGGAGGGGGGAAGGAGGAAGTTGGGAGTAAGACTGGCGGAAGATTTCCAGAAATGAGCGTGGAAAAAGGCATTCAAGAAGGGAAATGTTGATTGAAAGACAAACGTCTGGAGAGGAACGTGAGGAATTTAAAGAAAGAACGTGAAAGATGAGGGCAAGAAATGAACGACAATGAGTCTCATGGGAGAGGAGGAATAGGAGCACAAAAAAAAAAAGATATGAGGGGGCAGAATCGTGAATGGAGTATGAGAGGGACACGAGGCAACGGGACCCTGGACAGTGGAGAACGAGTGAGAACTCTACGCAAGAACTGCAGAGTAAACAACAATTGCAGTGGAAATAATTGCAGTGGAAGTGAGAAATCATTCCTGGTTTGTGAGGACGGTGATTCAAACAACACTATTCAGAATCCATTCAAGAAAATCAAAATGAATCTTAAAACCTCTTAAAAAAAAATAATATTGGACGAATTTTATCATACACAAGAATGTTATTAGCAATGTATTTGTACATTATCATCATAATGTTATTTATATGAAAATGATTTCAGAGAAACGAATTAGTCTACATCGTAGTTATAATTATCTGAATTGATTTGAGTTAATCTTAGGCCCTGGTTTACCTCTAATTGATTTTACTAATTTGTGGCAACGACTGAGAAACTGTACTGACCAGGAAAGATATGGCTCACCTTTGACGTCCCTGCATGGCCTGTACTCTGACCTGTGAAGGCTTTGATGAGTGGGTAAAGAGAGAATTGACTGAGCCATGAGAGATATGACTCACCAAGGATGAATTTGACTGACTCGAAAGGACCTAAGTGTTTACTGGGGGACTTTTAGTGACGTAAAGGAGACATATTGACCAGTGGGGGACCTAAGAGACTTGCAAGAGACCTGACTGTCTACAGGAGACTTAACTGGACGCTCGGGTCTCCCAATAACCAATGAAGAACCGACCTGATCAGTTCCCTAAATAGCCATTCAGGGTCATGAGAGAACAGTGAGGGACCTAACGCCCTGGAGAAACCCTGTACACTAATGACCCCATGACCGAACAAGAAACCATTTGCATGACTAGACCAACCAGGGACCTGTCTGGTCTATGGAAGACCTGACCAGCTGTGGAGGACCTCTGGGAGACCTTCAAGGAATAGAACTGACGGAGGGAGGAAGCTCCTAACTACTCCACTGGAACTGACGAAGGGAGGAAGGCCCTTGACTGCCCCACTGGAACTGACGAAGGGAGGAAGGCCCTACCTACCCCACTGGAACTGACGGAGGGAGGAAGCTTCTACCTACCCCACTGGAACTGACGAAGGGAGGAAGGCCCTTGACTACCCCACTGGAACTGACGAAGGGAGGAAGGCCCTTCACTACCCCACTGGAACTGACGAAGGGAGGAAGGCCCTTGACTACCCCACTGGAACTGACGGAGGGAGGAAGCCCTTCACTACCCCACTGGAACTGACGGAGGGAGGAAGGCCCTACCTACCCCACTGGAAATGACGAAGGGATAGTTATCCGGACTCACCTGTTGGGCCTTGTGCTTCGCGGATAATAGGGAGTTGGGTTAAAGATGGGGCGGCAGCCTCCCGCCTGGTCCTCCATGAACCCTTGTCGACATCCGGCCACGCGGATAACGTTCGGGTCTGTAACGTCACAACACGTCACACATGCGTCACAACATGGCACACATGCGTCACAACATGGCACACATGCGTCACAACTTGGTACACATACGCAACAGCATGGCACACATACGTCACAACATGGCATACATACGTCACAACATGGCACACATGCGTCACAACATGGCACACAGGCGTCACAACGTGTCATACATGCATTACCACATGGCACACATGCGTCACAACATGGTACACACATCACAACCCACTGCAAGCACACATACGTTACAACACGTTACATAATGTGACGGTGCAACATAACATAAACTGAGTTTTACAGTATGCCAAAATAAGTAGCTACAGTATACGAAACGCTAGATATAGGAAGCATCACTATGTCACAACATACTACAACATGCTGATATATGTTATATCTAGTATGATTATGTAATATGTTACCACATATCAACATTTCAAAAAGTGTTAAACACAAAACAAGTCACAAACTAACACAAAATGTCCAACCTCACACCGCAACACAGTGGAAAGCAAGCCCTTGCAACATATGACTTAGAATATTACGACAGAACACAATCATTGACAAAACAACACTTGTAAACTCAACGTAATACAAAGCATCAGACCACAACACTGCACACCATACAAGCAACACAAAACATCATGATGCAAACATACCACATAGCATCACGGTGCAATACAATTCATCAGTAAGCTTTTGCAACATAATGCGTAACACCAGAAATCAACATTATACAGTAGAACACAATTTATTAAAACAGTCTACACAGCAACATATCAAGTCACAGTCTAACACTATTCGTCACTTAGGGACACACTTAAGCACACCAACTCACAACATAAAGTGTCGCAACACAAAACATCACAACCCAAAGCTTCGGAACACAATACATCAAACCATCTCAGTAAGTATCAGAACGTTCAGGCAACTCAACAGAAGACTACAAGTTCGGCCAACACAACAGAAGGCCACAAGCTGAAGCAACACAATGGACCACAAGCTAACAGTAATAACTCGTCGGAAACACAATTAAACGTCGCAAAATCTGTGTTTATCAAACAGCTTTCACCGGTTAGTGAGGGATGTGGGGGGGTAACACAGTGTAGCCAGACGGGTTGGGACGTATGATTCATCAACGGTAAATCAACTGTGTGTAAAAAATAAAGAAGATAACCGGTTTTACAGAGTCCCTAGAGTGAGTGATATATGTTGCCGAGTGCGAGGCGAGGGCCCGAGCGTGTTGACAGGTGTGTGGCCAAGGTCTGTCGTCCGCAGAGACGGCCTCTCTTATTCTGCCCGAGACGTGAAGGCAAGTCAGCTAGCTGGGGACATCTGGCGGACCAGAGTTACTGGATATTGTGCAAGACGAGGCCCGCTTCCTCATCCACCACCTCCTCCTCCTCCTCCTCCGTCTTCTTCTTCTTCTTCCGCTCTTTTCTCTTCCTCTCCAGCCACACCCAACTGGCCTTGCTCCCCACTCCAGAGCCCCCTTCAGGTTCACCTCCGAACTGTCACTTCTCCAGCTGTATCTTAACTACTGTTTCGAGGTCGCTTAGACGGCTGAGGCTTCGACGCGGGATGCGACAGGAGAGACGGTCGACCGATCTGGTCCACATATCACCTCGAGGCGTCTCGTTTATTCAGGCTCTCAAGTTGCTATCGTTCGGAGGGAAAACGTGACCCGAATTCTAGTGGGTTGTGAAGCCCCTCTCGCGGGTGGCCAGCTGGTCATGGCAACTGTCGCGGGAACGACACAGACCCCGGTCGGTCCGACGCGACGGGGCGTTGGCCCAGACGGGACGGGGAGGGGGGGGGGGGAGAGGCGACGATGACGACGCGTCGTGTCCCTTGGGATGACTCGCGGCTCGGGAACGAATGTCTCTCAGGACGACTAGTCGTCGTCTCTAGGGTGAAGATGTGGTAACTAGGAAGACACGTCGTTCGGGGATGACGTGACACTTACGACGGCGGTAGTCTCTAAGGACGACGAATCGTCTCCAGGGACGTGATGTTGTCGTTGAAAACGACGTGTCCATCATGCGACGACAAGGGCGCTTGGTCTCTCGACGGACCAGCGATGAAGAACACACGTCGCTCACACCCGGAATCCATCGATGACGAAAGAGGAAAACGACAAACAACACGACACGACACGACACACGACACCTCCGTCAACAAGATGATTCTTGAAGGTGGAAAGTTATATAGGAAGAGGAAAAGACATAAGAAGGAAGAGTGTTTTTCACGGCTTCACCATGAAGGAAGGAGGCACTATAACGGTCACTCATCATGTGATTGGTCCTCACACAAAAACTATGGGAAGCTGCAGTGTCGCGGGTCCAGGATGGCGTAGGCACTAGGACACACACATGGGTTAGCTCATGAGAGCAGCGGCCGAAATGATACCTGCTGAACAGAGAGAAGGTAGCAACTTATATAACGGCGGTCAGAAAGGTATGGTTGAATTGAAGTGATAGCAAGGAGGTGATAATGTGGAGGAACAACCGCACTAGACTTGCAAGCAGTGCTCCATACTGGGGCGGACGTGGATGTAGCAGACATGGAACAGCTGACCACAAAAGAAATAATTACGGCACCTATAACAAGACGCCCCCAGCGTTTGGGAAATTCAGGAAAGAGTATGATAGAAAAGGGTAACACACACACACATACACACACACACACACACAGTAGGTAGCGGGGACCCACCTCTGGTGGAGACGGGGGCGGTCATCTCAGCCATGATGACTGGAATGTAGTAGTTGACGAGGTCAGCGCTGGAACCCGGTCCGGACCCGCCTGAAACGACAACTACAGTACAGATAATTTCCGACCATCTCACACCGCTTCGCGTCCCTCCTTTACCCTGTAATTCACTATATTCATACTAAATCTCAAGCAAAGAATGTTGATAAATTCTTTATTCAAAATATGGCAAGATACTTAGCCTACTTGTCTGTTTTTCTTAGTGGCCCAAGACGGGGTTCGACCCCGTGCCCCACTTTTACAGAGTCAGGAAAAGTTTACCGACCTGGCATTATTACCTCGCTTGACACAACCTTGACTTGACGCGGTGTTGAGGGTGGGCGTTGGTGGAGGAGGGGAGGGAAATTGATGAGGAGATTTATGTTGTTTATGTTGTTATTCTCTTGGGGGGGAAGGAGAAAACCTAGCTAATGACCTTGATCAAGCATTACTTGCTTAAAAACCACAAATTATCTTTTATCGCAAAGGTTTTTCTCATATTAGATCAGGGTTAATCAAATATCAAATAGCGGTAATAAAACAAACATAAAAAGTTGTTCTTATGAGGAATTAAGATTCTTTCAGTGTTTATATTTTGCCACAGCTCTTCATATCAACTGAAGTTTATTCACGTTCGCTCTGTTGGTAAATCATTGATCCTCCATTGTTGATATTCATCCAAGGGTATTATCTTACCTAGACCCCAGTTCTTTCAGTTAATGTTACTCTGTAGTTCTTCACAGTGAAAATGAATGTTAACCCACGGGCCATATGTCAAATCAGATTCCTCCGATGTTAATCTTAATCTACGTTTCTTACTTTAAATCACGGACCTTGTGATGTTTACCAACTGTTCCTTCAATGGAGACAGGGCAATAAAGCAAAAAAGATTTTATCATCTTCATCAATTTTTTATTTTTTCAGTATTTTGAAGACGTTTTAGATCTAAACTGCTGTTTACAAAGTGTTATAGGAAATAGTTATAGATCTTTAAGTCTTTCTTCAGAAGGATCATTTCTGAGCAATGGAATGAGTTTTCTTGCTCTGTTTTGGATTTGTTTTTCTTTGATGCAGTCTGGAGACCAGAAACGAAGAGCGTCTGCTGAATGTGGTCCGGCTAGAGTTGTGAAGACTGTCTCACATATTATAGTCTATTATTCCAGGCTATGAAATCCAACATTCTGTTTTCTATGTTATGTATTCTACGTATATTTTTTGGATCATGTCTCATTCCCACTCAAAGTTCTAGTTGGGTGGGATTTCTTCCTGATTTTTTTTTTATTTTTTTTATCGTCGTCAGAGTTTGAGACCTGACCTTAGCGAGTTGTGTCTCGAGCAATGAAAAGTAGGTAACCCACTTGCAGCGTCCGAGTCATTTGGACGCTTCTCCGTTTCCTCCACTCTGGCGGGCGGGAGGCGTACTAACCAGGAGAGTCTGTCAAGGAGGCCGGGTTGAACGGCAGAGACCTGACCACTTTTTTAGGGCGTCTTGGCTCAGGAGCTTCAGGGCTTCCTGTCTCCCTTACTCTCTAGGGGCGGAGCCAGGGCTTGGGAGGGGGGGGGGAGGGAGGGGACGGATAGTTACGATTCAGGGCTCGTAAGGGCCTCCTGATTGATGGTAGTTGCTGGTTCCGTCAATCGTTCAGGTGATTACTTAGCTAGTGTCATGGTTGTTGTAGTTGTTAGTGAACTTAAGGGGGTCGTTTGGAGAAAAGGTGTAGGTTGTTAGATTAGTCCTCGTAGGGTGATTAACGAGCGTGATAGTTGTTAGGAGGAGAAGAAGGAGCTGTTAAGTACTTGGCTGTTAAGTGGTTGTTGGATTGTGAGCAGTGGTTTGGGGAAGGGGGTGTTAAGACCTACCCGGGAAGAGACTGACTTGGGGAGAGGGACTGACTTGGGGAGAGAGGGACTGACGTGGGGAGAGAGAGACTGACGTGGGGAGGAGAATGACGTGGGGAGAAAGACGGACTCACCTATGCTGGGGAGGGATGAGGTCCTGGGCGTCAGCAGGAGCATTTCGAGAGCGTTGGCCCTGGTGGGCGTGTCTGCCTCTGGTGAGTCTGGGAGTGGCGCGCACGCGGCTGGCCACGCCCACAACACCAACAGCAACAGCTGCACCGCCGTCGCTCTCTGCCTCCAGCTGCGGCGGCTTCTCTCCATCTGTGGGGAGGGAAGGATGCGTCAGAACCAGCTGTGGGGAGGGAAGGATGCGCCAGAACCAGCTGGCAGGGACCTGGGAAGGTCTACAGGAGTACTCCCACCGTCTCCCAACGACAAAAAAGAACAACATTCCCCCGTAATGTTAGAAGTTCACTTATATATACAGGAGACAGCGAGGAGTTGTATGATGAAACAGGGCAATACATCCATCCACTGTCCCGCTGTAGGGCAGTAGAAACACCTTAGTGTTGCGCACAGCCTCTGTGTCATGTCCTTACATTACAATAATGCATGTAAGGGCGTTACTTGAGCTTGTGGTATACGCCCTTTGGGTCATCCTCTTTGCATATATATATATATATATATATATATATATATATATGGAGAGGCAATACCTCACTTGAATCCTCTGAGCCAAAATGTCTTCCCTCAGCTGGAGCAATTGACTTGAGGAAATATTGGAACTCGGTAGATATCTTTTATTCTGATGACGAATAAAAGTCTTCAAAACTGCAAGGCTGCAGTGCAAGCAAAGTCGTTAACCTGCGGATATATACCTAAATATCACCCAGCGTGACCGAGCTCATCATTAACGTAGGCTAGTGGGCTGTGAACTTCAAAAAGGAGGATTTATGGCCAATAATCTGCCAGTATATTATCGGTTACTTTAAAGGTTCTTGAACCTTCTTTTCGGATCCCCCTCTTGCAAAGCCTCCGAGACACGGGTGAGGCCTCGCCCTTTTGCTTTGGGTCGTCCCTCTCTCCTCTAATGATGATAAGGAATTAGTAAAGAGAGAAAATAAGTAAATAAGAGCCTCGCTTGCGTCAGCAAAGAGGTATATTATGAGATAATCTACACTTGTCTCGAGCGGTTCGAAATCGTTCGGATACCTTACTGAGGCTTCATGAACTACAGTTCATTGTTTTTGTCGTACATATATTCTTAATTGAGGTTTCCTGTGATGTATGATATCTTTGTGAACCGTAAATTGAGGCTTTTCGGATATACAGGTAATTAGAGAGCTAAATAATGTCCTTTGCGATAATGTAATCTCTCGAAACATGCGTGGAATTATAATTTCTGGAGTACCCGAACACTCTACAAACATTAAACTGTCGGCTAATTGTTGCCTCTGTAGTATAGATGCATAGATCGTAGGACCAGAACATAATCGCCTTTTTTCATAAGCTCAATTATAAGATATGAGACCTTGTGTGGATAATTGAGTTTAGTGGCGCTTGTGGGCACCTTGAAGAGACGCGGGCCGCGGCTTTAGTACAGGGTATATGGCGTCTCAAGGCGGAATGAAATTCAACAGAGTAACGGCCCAGGAAGAATCATCGTACAAAAAAAAAAAGACCTCATTAGCTTCTGGATTCATCATAAAAAAAAAAAAAATGTAAGATGGTGATCCTAATGGTAGCGTTGTGGGTACCTGTCTGGTTTTAATGGCCAGGTAGACAGGTCCTCTCGTAGGATGGTTAAGTGTTGAAGGTCTATGGACTGGACGGTTGAGGTGTTAGCCAGGGGCGCTGCCGTCTGTGGCAGCAACAGTACGAGGGTCTTAGACTGGCTATGGTATGAGATACGACAGTGGGTACTAACTAAACAGGTAGCTGAAGACCCTCAAAACCAGTCCAATGTAGACGGTTCAGAAGACTCAAGTGACACTCCCTGAACGTTCAGACAAAGGCCTGAACGTTTGGAATAAAGTGCACGACGTTCAGAAGGAGCTCAGGACTCCGATATAGTGTGGGATCATAGTAAGCCGTATATACTGCCTGTTTGACGTGCGTGAATTCCCGGAGTAGAACGTGCGTGTGTGTGTGTGCGCACTTCACTCTGTCTCCGAATATGCGATGGTATAACAGCTTATCAGGGCTTCACAGCTGATTGATGTGGCAATCGTGTTCTCAGTTTCTCCCGGCCACATCCCCCTGCCAAATATATACGTATATGATATATATTTTGCCTTCAGCTGAGAAAAGGATATAAGTCCTCGTCCGAGAATATGAAAGACACAATATATATGTAAATTATGCGTCAGTCATATAAGACGCCCGATTTTATGGCTGATCTCACATCTGCGCTGAATAAAACACCCAAAACTAAGACGAGAATAACTATGTTAAGACTTTTGGTGAAGACTTTTAGGTTACCGAGCTCTGTCCTCCCTACCAATCATCGCAGCGACAGGAAAAGAAAGGAAGATAAAATGTAAAGAGAAGTAGAAAGACGCTTTGCTCGGGAAATCTAAAAGTTGTTTTGACTGTATTTGCCACACCAGTAAGTAGCACCCATAAAGGCTCAGCCGAACCAGATAGTGTTCAGGGAAATGTGACGGAAAATGTTCTGCGATAACCTTGCCTTGGTTTGTGGATTGTACCATAATAATTTTGCCGGACCCTTGAGGAGAAAGTTTACCGTCACTCTGTGTAGAATCATTGCTTTGTCTCATGGTTCGAAGCGCTTCAAGGGTTCATAGGAACGAGTTTAAGGTCCATCAAAGGAATGAGTCACCGGTGTCAGAAGGGCAAAACACTTTAGAGTGTTGATGAATCAAGTGATTTACTTATAAAAGTAGTAGAAAGCCAGGTTATAGATACGTTTAAGTACAGATTTCAGAGATACCACTTTTCGTAGCTCCGTAGAAATAAGTATCTCTGATTCATTCACCCGTTCAACGTCTTACCCTCATAACACGAAACTGTGTTTCCGATCAATTTTGGCATGAGGAACAGTCTCGAAAGCATCCATTGCTGCTTGCACTGCGTGTTCTTAGGCAGCCGGGGTGGGAGAGGCTGTGCTGCCGTTGACCCAGGTCAAAAGTGAGTGAGTGAGGGAATGATAAATGGAAAAATAACAGAGAACGTAAGACTGACGAAGGAGTTTTGAGAGAGAGAGAGGGGGGAAAGGAAGAACGCGCTGGGAAACTTGTCGACGTTAAGTATTATGCTTTAGCGGGAAGTAGGTTGCTGTAGTGAGGCATCGTCCTGGGTCGTAGGCTACAGGAAGATCTACAAACCTGTATTGTAGCGAGTTATTCACCATCGTACTACGTTCGCAATGAGAAAGAAACATGCATGTTCAGTTCATTCTCCAGCCTCTACTTCGACACGAACTGTAAAAAAGAAAAAAAGAGAGACTGACTCGTGCGCGTTCACTTGTTGTTCTGATTTGCATGAAGTGTGCATAGTTGGCACCCCTCGCTCTGACGTCTCTAGCTCTGGTGACGTCACTACCTGGCTGGTCAACTCCGACGCGTGAAGGGGAGTCTGGTCAGCGGAGCGGCTAAAGACGAAGCGGCCATTGCGTGTGCACAAACGAGACCGTAAAGAGAGAGAAAAAAAAGAAGCTGTGGTTCGTTCTGGGTGTAGAAATGTCACACGGAACATCTGCGGTTTTTCGGGAATGTCAGGGGAAATTTCAGACGTTGCACCAGTTGATTAGACAAGGTATATATATCGAACCGCGTCACTCTGCTAACGCTGTGATATATTGTTGGGTGTCACCACCGCTGGTTACGGCATTGTGACGTCTGAGGTGACACAGTCTCGCCCCCCCCCTCCCCTCCCCCCCTCCCCCCCCGTGAGCCAACCTGGCATGAGTAATGCTGTGGGTGTATGAATCATGCCATCGACAGAATCTTATCTGATTTTTATCCGGTACATGAAACAGACTCATTCTACCCACACACACACACACACACACACACACACATACACACACACACTAAAAAAAGAAGCCAGAAATATATGAAAGTAGAGAGTAAACATTTTCGGAAATGAATCTCACTACGAACCCGAATGACACACACAGCACCAGAGTTTTGTTACCTCCCTGTAAGTGTGCTTGACTTGACGGGTTGTTGTCGTAAGTGTCGTGAAACGGGCGAGAAAAGGAATTGACTTTACTTTCATTCGCAGTTCTAGAGAACTGTGGCAGTATATCCTTCAGAGAGACATTCAAACTGGCGCTGTTTATGAAGCAGATTCGAAGGTCGAACGTTCAGAAGAGACGTGAAGCAGGTATACTGGGGTTAGGCCGAGGCGAGCGGCGTGTGTGCCCAGGGAGCTTGTATCTTTTCTCGCCCTAGTATCTCCCGCTGGTGGATGACACGACCAATGCAACCCTTCGTTGATACGAAATTCCTTCACACCCACGCCAGGGCCCACGCCACTAAAAATAGAAAAAGTTTCATTACGAATTCTGACATTAAACTCTTTTGATTTCTTTAAAGGTCTTTACCACCACACCTGCCAAGGGCCTTGTTCAGGCTCATTTAAAGAAAGAGTTAAGCCCTGTTCCCTCGTCATTCTCACCCCCTCTCTCTCTCTCTCTCTCTCCCTAGCTAGGAATACCGATATTGCTTTCAGGAGCCAATCCTACGCAACTGTGGCTGGCACATCCTTGGCGATCATGGTTGTCATACATCAAAACAACGAAAAAAACTTGAATGGTTCTCCTTGCAGTCCGTTACTACTGTGTTCACTTACATATGCATAGAGGGAGCCATGTTATTCTGGAGTGTGAGGTAGAGGGGGAGACACCACGGATGATGGATTCTCGTGGCGAAGGATGCTCGGTAAACATACGGGAATGACCAGGGCTCTGGGACTCTAGGGAAGGCTCCTGTAGGTGTAAAGAAGTCCTGCTACGGCGGGGTCGGGAAAAAGAGAGAGAAAGAGACAGAGACAGAGAGAGAATGGGGCTAAAGAAAGAGAGGGGGAAGGCTGGGGAAATAATTAAAAAATAGATAATAAAAGTAACAACACACAGTTAGATGACGAGAGATAGAGATAGAGAGAGAAAAAATGAGCAATTTTCTTCCCCGTTTTACCTTCAGCATCAGGCATGAAGTCAGGACGAGACCCGACATATAACAGTTCGCTATGCTAAAGGTTAAGACTGGGCCTTACAGTCTACGGCCGGGTGTGACTGAGCCTTATCATTTAGCGGGTGAGGCTGCTGGAAACATTAAGTTCAAGGGCACCACCACCTTACCCCTGAGTATAGGTAAACAGTAGCGAAGATAAACCTTCGCTCTACACAGCGGTCCGAACCAGCGACTGACTGACCCATCGTGTGTACAGACACAGGCCCTCTATGACCGCCGCATTTTCCAGAGATGCGTGGATGACATTCCAAATCTCACAGGCATGTATGGATGAAGTTTCAAGCCTCACGGATGACGGATGGGTGAGGTACGGAGTCTCTCAGTCTCTCAAGGACACCAGAAGTGAATCGTCGAATCTGAACTTTATACAAACTATTAAACTTGCTTTGTTCTGTGGTTGTTTTATATACGCTGAGCTCTTCATCGGCCCGTTTTGCGCCTCCCAGCAGTTGCTTCGAGTCATATTAGCGCCGACTAAAACAGTCATGACTTGCCCAGTACTCGGTGAAAGATAGAAAATATAGAAAATTAATTTTCATGCTTTAAGACACGGATATGAGTGACGGACAGCCTTAGAAATCATGAAGATTATGGGAGTGTCTCTATTCAAGAAACTGCTTTGTTCGTGATTAAATCTGTTTTCGAAAATATTTTGTACACGAATGTTTACGAGATTGTTTTATATTGTATACGAATGCCTCGACTTAAAAGAAAATGTTTTGCACGTGAATTTCTCTATTTACGAAAGAGTTTTTGCACAGACTCGATCCTTTTTTTACGTTGAAGGCTCCAGTCACGGACTTAAAGTCCACATCAAGGCCGGGCCCCCAACTGATACACAGAGAGGTTAATGAAAGGGAAAAAGAAGAAGTGACAAGGGGAAGTATTTACGAAAATGTTTTGGAATATCCAACTAATAAGAAGTTGCTTATCCGTATTCCTCTCCCGTGTTAGTCGGTTGAATGAGAGACAGAAAGAACTCCGTAACATAATGCATTAACACCGCTGCACAAGCCACGTTCTATGAACCTTGAAAACTTAAGCTGTTCAGTTTTACGTTCACTGTGAACTCTACAATAACTCGTGTTGCTTTCCTAAGTGACTGTAGCGAGAAGGAACATTAAAATACGTATCTAAGTATCTTCTTGAAATGTGTGGGATGTCCTGCATTTACTTAGTACTCCATAGGTACTAGTCTTTGCCAAAGCAATGCCTTTTCTGTACACTTTCTCTCTGCCCCTTCGTTTCTAATAGGACGGTTAGAGGAGAGGAGGAAGAAATGGGACAGGGGAAGGGATAGGCTGGAATGGGAAAGTGAAGTGCGTTCGGGAGTGTGGTGTAACGGAACCGTGAGTTCGATTGGTGCAGCTCACGACGTCATTCTTAAAAGTCGTGTTCAAGGGTCGTATGCTCGTCCTCGAGAGTGGTACCGTACCGTCGTGTTCGAGTGGTACCGTACCGTCGTGCTTGAGGCTTAAGTGTCAGAATGCTATGAGTGTTTGCATGGATGCAAGCGTGTGTGTGTGTGTGTGTGTGTGTGTGTGTGTGTGTGTGTGTGCGTTATTGTGATCGAGTCTGTTAACATCTGATTCGCTCGTGTCCTCGTTCAGAAATGAATCATTGTTCACACACACTCAGGGAATGTCTGTGTACCCCTGAGTGTGTGTGTGTGTGTGTGTGTGTGGAAAGTGTGTATACATATAATACACAGCACGCGTCAAAAGTGCGTGCGTACGTTCATGCGCGCAATGAACGCCCACGCGCATGTACGTATGTTTTGAGAGGGTGTCTGCGGCAAATCTCGATGCTCAAGATAAATGCGAGCAATCGGGCAAAAGCGTCGGTAGACACATGCTTATATATGTATGTATGTATGTACGTGGGTGGGTGTACGTGCGTGCGTGTGTGTGTGTGTGTGTTTGTGTGTACGTGTGCGCGCGCAAGGTTACCGTAACAACTTCAAGCGGTGCAAAAACTAGCCCAGAGACTGGGCCCGCCTGGGGTCGGGTAACTTTTACCTTCACAGAGCCGATGACCATATCATTCTGAGGGGTGGAGGGGGTGGGTGGGGGGGTTTTTTTTTTGGCCCCCCCCACCCCCACTACTCCACGTAGAGGGGAGGGAGGGGGGGGGTGTGGAGGGAAGGTGGAGGAGGGATTCCTTGTGGTTCCCCTCCACCTCAACTGTTATAGCTCCACACCTTTAAACAGTTAAGTTGTTGTCCGTATGTGACCGTTTCATCTAAGCATAGTTACATTATCATCATGTGAATGATTTTACATAGTTCCATCGTCATGTGAAAGATCCAGCTAGCATAGTTACATCAACATTATGTGAATGATCTAGCATAGTTATATCACAACCATGTGAGTGATCTAGCATAGTTACATCACCATCATGTGAGTGATCTAGCATAGTTACATTACCATCATGTGAATGATCTAGCATAGTTACATCACCATCATGTGAATGATCTAGCATAGTTAAATCACCATCATGTGAATGATCTAGCATAGTTACATCATCATTATGTGAATGATCTGGCAGTTACATTACTATGATGTGAATGATCTAGCATAGTTACATTATCATTATGTGAATGATCTGGCAGTTACATTACTATGATGTGAATGATCTAGCATAGTTACATCATCATTATGTGAATGATCTGGCAGTTACATTACTATGATGTGAATGATCT
>JAYMFT010018182.1:0-16556 GCA_038088735.1 Panulirus argus
GGAGGTGAAAATACACACACACTAGACTTCTTGTGTGTGTGTGTCTTTTAACCTCCGCGTGGCCGAGGCAGCCAGGCACCCTGCCCAGGGTTCGACCCCGATCCGTGGTATATATATATATATATATATATATATACGCATATAAATATAGAGACAGGGTAACATACAAACAGTAATCACACAAACACACACACACACACAAGGGGTCTGTGTACATATTTCCTCCCTCCCTTTGACAGCACCACATTCCCTGAAGAACATTCCTCTCTCTCGGCAGACCACTCTTCTTTGTAATGACCATTTTCCTTTCCCCTCTCCCCTCCCTCCCTGAGGAAGCTACGCACTTCTCCAACCATCACCTACTGGACACACACCCCACCCATAGCTGCCTGTCACAGAAGTCAACCGAGATATGATCTTCTTATGGCTCACTGGATCATTCCCACACAAGGACTTAACGGTAGTGGAGAACACGGACCCGAGTAAAACCATCTCTAGCCACACTCACACAGTACTTACCAGACACGGACAACACACTCGCAACACTGAGTCTGTACTTCTACCAAACGTTTACATCTCTTCGCGCACACACACACACACACACACACACACACACTAAACTCAAACAACAACTACGGCATTAAATACAGGCAGACTCCTCTATTTACCTTGTAAATCAGTAGAGATGGAGTAAAGCCCTGATTGATAATTACTTCACATGAAGGCCACACCTAAGCCTACTCTCTCGCTAGGGTACACATGAAAGAGGCCTTCCTCTAATTTCAGGTCTAATTGTTGTTCGGGGAGTCCCTATTTGCCGGGGACCACAGTGGTATAATTGTGTATGCGGTTAAGGGAAGACCCACCTGACGCAGCAGTGACGAGGGCGAGGAGCACCACGAGGGAGCCCAGCAGGAGCCACGTCGCCGGCAGCACCATCGTCATCTTCAACACCCTGGACAACACAAAGCCCAGTGTTAGTAAGTTTAATGCAGTTTATCTTCAACACCCTGGACAACACAGTTTCAATTTTAATCAGTAGAACAGTTCATCCTCACCTTGTGCAATACAACATTTCATCTTCATCACCTGTCGAACATATTGCTTATCTTCAACTCAAAGGCTTTTGTCACACAAAGTTTAACTTAATCAGTTTGTCCAACACAAAGTGTATCTTCAACACCCCGTGCCACACAAAGTATATCTTCAATATCCTGTACCATATAAAATATATAAATTCAACAATCTGTACCACACAAAGTATACCTTTAACACCCAGTCCAACATAAAGCATATTCTTAACACCCTGTACTACGCAAAGTGCAAAGTACATCTACAACACCCTGTTCCACACAAAGTATATCATCAACACCCTGTGCCACTTAAAGTATATCTTCAACACCCTGTGTCACACAAAGTATATCATCGACACCCTATGTCACGCAAAGTATATTATCAACACCCTATGCCACGCAAAGTATATTATCAACACCCTGTGCCACACAAAGTATATCATTAACACCCTGTGCCATTTAAAGTATATCTTCAACATCTTGTGCCACACAAAGTATATCATCAACACCCTGCGCCACACAAAGTATATCATCAACACCCTGTGCCATACAAAGTATATCATCAACACTCTGTGCCACACAAGGTATATCTTCAACACCCTATGTCACGCAAAGTATATCATCAACACCCTGTGCCACACAAAGTATATCTTCGACACAATGCACCACACAAAGTTTGTGTTAACACTGTGCGATACAAGATATAACGTTAGACATTATGACACAGAATTCATCCTCAGCACCCACTGGAACATGAGCATGGCCGAATCTTGATGATTAAAGGAAATTCTCGGTGAGTGATGATGCATGCTTAACTTTGTGTCTTAGGAACGGAGGGAAGACGCCCTTAAAGTATTTGCGGGAGAGTCACGTCGACTGCGGGAGACACTAGTAGAGTTCTTGTGAAGTCTTGGAGTCCTTCGGAAAGTCTTGAATAAGTGTGCAAAGTATCAAGTGTGGACAGTCTTCGTGAGTGAGTAGTCTTGGCAAGTGTGGAAGGTCTTCGTGAGTGGGTAGTCTTAGTAAGTGGGGAAAGTGTTCGTGAGTGGGTAGTCTTGGCGAGTGAGGAAAGATCTTTTCTGGTATGGTGAAAAATTTCGAGTGCAGGAAGTCGTGGGAGTGTGGGAAGACTCGGTGAGTGTGGAAAGCCTTAAAGTGTGTGTGGTGCGACTTAGTCTATAGTAAGTGTGGAGAGTCTTCAGGGAAGTCGAGGTAAGTTGAGGGAAGCCTTTGAGAACTCAGAGAAGAGAATGGGTGCGCGTGGGAAGTCTCTGTTAGTGTGAGGGTCTTCGTAAGACGAAACGACAGATGGAATGAGAATCATGAGATAAGACGAATGAGAATAAAGTGAGATGAGGTTACTGAGGTAATATGAGGCATCAAATTTGAAGCCAGATGATGCAGGGTGAAATATGATGAGAAACGTTTTAAGATGAAATGAGGGATCCTAAAATAAGATGGGAGGGACTGAGATACAACGAGATGTGTTCAGGTAAAATGAGACGCATTGCCATAATGCATGATGTGATGGAGGCAAATGGAAAGCTTTGGGGAAGCAGTATCCGGGCTAGAAGTAAGATAAACTTAAGGGGAATATTAGACGTCGTAAGGAGAGAGTTAGGACGTAAGTGCTGTT
Organism: Panulirus argus; assembly: GCA_038088735.1. Taxonomy (NCBI): domain Eukaryota; kingdom Metazoa; phylum Arthropoda; class Malacostraca; order Decapoda; family Palinuridae; genus Panulirus; species Panulirus argus. Next base: position 2,710 of record JAYMFT010018182.1, read on the forward strand.
GCAACAATTATCGTACATGTTGGAATACCATGGGATTTCAAGGTGAAATGAAACATATTAGGTAAATTGCCTCCGGTGAAAGAAGCAGAGGGTGTTGTGATGAAGGCGTTAAAAGGGAAGTGTAACAAAAGTTTGATATAAGGGCACCTCTGTTAGGACAGGATTTGCTTGGCTGAGAAGCTGACATGGTCGGAATGATCGCGTAAGAAATGGCAGTGTCAGGGATACGTGTGGCAGTGATCGCAGTTTGATTGAGTTAGCTCATCACAGCCTGTTGAAATGGCTCGGGCATATGGGAATGATGAGCGAAGAGATAACTGACTACGACGGTGGATGTGTCAGATATGGAAGGGGGCAAGAGGGAGGGGAAGGCGAAGTAGGTAATGAATTGATGGAGTATAAGAGGCTTTGGGGTATAGGGGCCTGAACACTTACAAAAGGTGATAGGCGTGTTATCGATAGAATGAATTGGATAGGTGTGATATATAGTAAGCGACGTCCTTTTAATGGACTAAATAGGGCAGATGAAACAGTTGTGGTGTGTCGGGCTTGGATGTGTATGGAGAGCTATGGTGGTGCGAATTACACAAGACAGGTCTTCAAGTATGGCTTTAGCTCGCTTGTTCTTGAAGCTAAGACGGGAGAGGCAATTAGATATGAAAAATTAAGTCTCCTTTTGAGCTCTTTCCAAATGATCTTTTTGTATCTATACAAGTCGAAGTCGCCTACTGTAAGAGAGAGAGAGAGAGAGAGAGAGAGAGAGAGAGAGAGAGAGAGAGAGAGAGAGAGAACTTTACTGAGTTCAGGTAATATTTGAAGTAACTGAGTCAAAGTAGAGCTTTAAAAGAGTCCATGGAGGTTAACTGGGGGGGGGGGATTATATATCTTGGAGTAATCAGAAAGAAGCTAGGGGTAAATAAGGAGTGGAAGGGAAACATGGAGGGTAATGAGGTAATATAAACAGTGTTGGGGTAAAATTGAGAGATGGTGGGGCAGAATGAATTACGTATGTTGGGGTAGGAAATGAGCTGTACTGATGGAAAATGAATGATGCTGGAGTGGAATGTGATGAATGATGCTGGCGTAGAAAATGATCTGGGTTGAAGTGCAAAGGAAAGATCCCGGGAAACGTAATAGGAGTTTAGAGCAGACGGTATAATGTGGATGGTCAACTATGAGTCAGTAATAATTATATATGGAAACGAAAATGCGTGACGTGGAACAATACTGGTGTGTGCGTATGTGTGTATGTGCGTAGAGGGGGAAGGGAAGAGGGGGTTGGAACGGGGGAAGGCGAGTAAGTTACAATATCTCGGTGTTGCAATCCCCTCCTCCCCTTCACCTAGTGCAGTAACCGAACCCCCTACTCCCCTCACCTACTGCAGAAACCGAACTCCCTTCCCTCTCCCCTAGTGTAGCAACCGAGTCCCCTTCCTTCACCTAATGTAGCAACTCGACCACCCAGCCCCTCACCTAGTGTAGCAATCAAACCCCCTCCTCCTCCCCGAATGTAGGGAATAAAACCTCCTCCCCCTTCACCTGGCCATAAAACCCCCTTCTCCTCACCTAATCTAATACCCTAATCCACCCTCCCCTCCCCCCGTCACCTAGTCCAACACCCAACCCTATCTCCCCCCCCCCTCCTCACCTAGTGCTGCAAACGACCCGTCGCTCACACAACCCCAGGCACGTCACTGGCCACACCTGGCGGGGGCAGGCAGGCAGCCCTAACGTTACCCCGTCCACCCTACACCTAGCAACAGGGCCAGCCAGTAATCCCGGCTCCATACGTCCGTCCCTGACGCGCTGCCGCTCTCACGCCCACCTCTGCTGAAATATTGATGCCGTCCAAAGCATTGATCTGGATTGTATAAACGCCATGTCCACTTGTTCCCCTGGTTTACAGGTGTTAATTCACTGCAACAGCGACCATGTAACACAGGGATTTCTGATGCTTTTAAGGCAATTCCGTGATTCCGTAGTTTATGGCTTTATATCTACTATTTACAGACACCGTGCTTTTAGCCTGTACTATGGCAGTAAAATATAAAAAAAGAAAAGACTAACTTTTTCATGTAGTATTCTCTGTATCTTCTGGATTTTTATTCTCTGAATTTTCCTGCTCCGTTAGAGAGAGAGAGAGAGAGAGAGAGAGAGAGAGAGAGAGAGAATATGATGATTCAGCGCAAAGTGTCTGAGGGGGAAAAAAAAAAGTTCACAAATGTATTGTGGAAAAATATACGGGTTGTCTGCATCTAAACAGCTTTTCAAAGGGAGAAGAGAGCAAGGAACGAGTAAAGCAAGACACGAAGGAGGGAAGCGTTGAATCACTGGAAAGAACATAGGGGACAAGGCCGGAGATAATCCATAGCTTTGCCATCAGGAGTAAAAGAGAGTTAAAGACAGGCTAATTGGTCTGAAAGATTCGGAGGGAAGAGCTGCAGAAGATGGGGTGAACGTATGCAAGGAGCTGAAAGAAAAGTGCAAAAGCGTTTTCACTGTGGAAGGCACTGTAACCACGACTACTTTGAGATGGAGTGAGGCGGAGGTCAAGGAAACCTTTAGAAATCCTGATCAAGGAATGATGGGAATTGCATCAACTTACAAAGGGACCCAAGCAAACTCCAAACTCTTTCTGTTAAATGTTTAATGAAATTCAACTGAAGTAGACGCAAAGTAATCAAGAGAAACATTGTGAAAAATGTTCTCGATACCAATATCAACCAAATAAATGTAAGCTGCAGGAATGTGTGTGTGTGTGAGAGGGACTTGGAAATCGATATTTACCTAACCCGTCGTCAGAACTTCGCCTCAGGAGCATTGGAAAGGAGACAAATCGTGTGCTGGTAAATCTAAGAATAGCGTTTAATTACATGGAAAAAAGAAGTATTCAGAAAACTATTCACATCTTATATTAGGCCAAAGCTAAAATAAGTTTCTCAAGTTTGGTCACCGTATCTAAAGCAGCACAGTGAACCAAGAGAGAAGGTCCAGAGGAACGCAAGAAAGTTGTTACCAGAATTAACGAGATCTGAGTTGCAATGAAGAGTCAGACGACATAATTTCATTTACCATGGAAGAGAGTAGAGTAAATGGTAATTTGATCACAACCTTCACGTCTGCAGATGCTGTCAGCGAACAGTTCCTCGATAGATATAGAGACAGAGCACCTAGCGGCCATAACATGAAATCAAACAAGATGTTAAAGAAGTAATAATTATGTACAAAAGTACTCGAAGAATGGAAAAAGCTAAGTGATAATAAAGTTTAAAAGATGGAGCCACCACCAGTGTTGAACTTCCCCCCACCCCCCCCACCCCACCCTCCACCTCACCGCACTGTATGCAAATAACTTTTGACAAATAGAAAAATTATACATACACACACGTCCACGAATATGAACTAATTAGGGCACAAAGAAAATTTCAGTCAAACCGAAACCATTAATTGGACCACGTACCCTCAATTCTCTCTGTAATACTTCATTATAATCTTTATAACCCAAGACTTATCCCTGGGGTTAATGGAGAAAAAATACTGCCCAGGTATCCCCTGCAAAGGCGTGTAAGAGGAAGGAGAGCTAAGAGGACGGGAGGGCGATACCCTCACTCCTATATCATTACTTTGAAAAAGAAGTGAGGATCAGGAGAGGATTTTTCCTCTAAGGCTCAGTCGTCCGTTCCTGATGCTACCTCGCTAAGGCGGGAAAGAGTGAGCGTGCTTGAAAGAAGGAAATGTTCTAGGGAAAAACTGAATTGAAAGTGTTCTTTACACCTTCCACTATATCAAAACGACTCGAGCAACAGAAATATAGTAAACGTCGTAACAGTAACAGAAATCTTAGAACACCTTGCAAGGAGAAACTGGATCCTAGAACACCTAACAAGAAGTAACTGGATCCTGGAACACCTTGCAGACAGAAAATAGATCCTGGAAGTTCTGGAAAAAAAAAAAACTGGATTCTGGAGCAGTTAACAAGAAGAAAGTGGATCCTGGAAACCTAGAAAGAAGAAAGTGGATGCTGGAATATCTGACAAGAAGCAACTTGAACCTGGAACACCTGACAAGAAGCAACTGGATTTTGGAACATCTAGTAAACAGAAACTGGTCTCTGAAAAGCCTAGCCAGCAACAACTGGAGCCTGGAATACCTAGCATGAAGGAACTTGATTCTCAAATACCTGGTAAGAAGTAACTAAATCATAGAACACCTAATAACAGTAACAGAATCACGGAACACCACGTAAGCGGCAACAAAATCATGGAACACCTAGCAAGTAGCAACGAAAACATGGAACACTAAACAAGTAGCGTCGGGATCGTTAAACACCACGTAAGCAGCAACAGGTTCACGGAGCATATAAGAAACAGACAAATTAGCAAATAGAATCATGGGTTCCATAGTAAATAGAAAAAGGAGCATGGAACACCAAGCAAGTAGGAAAAGCAGCATAAAGTAGAACGTCAGAGGAAACATCAACAGAAGTATTACATGAAAATAAAGTCCCATCAAGTAGCAACAGTAGCAAGACTAGAAGTACAACCGTGGTCCCTAGTAAGCAGCAGCAACGGCAGGATTACAATCTCACATCCCAGCAAGTAGCAACAAAAACGTCACAGCATCACATCCCAAGAAAAACAGCAACAGTAACATCAGAACATCACATCCCAAGAAAAACAGCAACAGTAACATCAGAGCATCACATCCCGAGAAAAACAGCAACAGTAACATCAGAACATCACATCCCCAGGAGAGCAGCACCGGCAGCACCAGGAACGATCCGGTTTAATATGCAAGCACTTTTTGGGTTTTGTCTGAAAAATGAGGAAGTCAAGCGTTTCACATTCCTCCTGCTGCTGCTGCTGCTGCTACCCCTCACTACTACTACTGCTGCTGCTGCTGCTGATGTGTTGCTACATATGCAACACTTGCAACATTAATATTCACGAGACCACTTCCAGCGCGGCTCAGTCCACACACACTCCCACTCTTTGTACGTATATACTATGGAGAAGAGCAGGGGGCCCGTGGTGACACCAGGGGAGGAGGATCATTGACAGCTGCTGATGCTAAGGGACTGCAGCCAGGGGAGGTCAGCGAGGACTCCAGTCAGCCGATGACAGTGGTGTCAGCTACGGGAGCCGTACTCAGCCACTAACAGTAGTAGCTGTAAAGACAATGAACCATTGTGCTGACATAGGAGAGCGTCATATAACTAATGAAAGTGATATAACACACTGTCTGCTGACAGTTAAAATCGTTAGAAGACGTAAGTTACTGGCTGACACTGGTTCTCAACCACGAAGGAAGACATCGACCTGCTGACAACAGCAATAACAATGGATCAGTGCTATATCCTGGCAGTGCTGATATCCTTAACATAATACTAACATTATGGACCTTTCCCCACGAGCTGACAGTGAAAGACCTGAACCCTCTGCTGACCTGGGTGGATCGCCATTAAGGCCTGTTGCTAACAGCGACAGCGGACGGCCTCTACCACCATCGTCAGGAAAAAGGCTTCAGCCACCTGAAGACGGCAGGGCATCTCACCCACCTCATGGTGGCAAAAAATTCAACTATCTTTCGACAGCGGGACATCTCACAACTTCCTGACGGCCGTGAGTGAATCTCGTCAGCGACCTGCTGATAGTGGAAGGTCTCAACTCACCTGCTGATGGTTAACCTCGAGCACCTTCTAACACCATCTGCTGAAAGTGAGGACTTTATCCACCTGCTGAGAGCGGAGTGTTTGCCATCTGCTGATGATGGTGGAGGTCCTCAACCATCACCTGCCTCATGCTGGGAGCTTATATACAGCCTCAGACCGTGAGAGAGATTATGGACAGTAGGTGTGTGTGTGTGTGTGTGTGTGTGTGTGTGTGTGTGTGTGTGTGTGTGTGTGTGTGTGTTAGTCTTAACTACAATTCTAACATAGTGAAGTTCGCTTGGCTTGTACCACAGAGATGATTCCCTGCCAGGTGTTCGTTCAGAATAATGTTCCCACAGGGATGAAGGCACAGCTGAAGTGTTTCCAGCCTCTTGTAGCAAAGCAAAGGGCTCAAGGCTTGATCTTCACAGCGACTGGGTACATGAGGAGGAGGAGGAGGAGGAGGAGGAATAGAGAAGCACTTGAGAGAAAAAAGAAAAAGATAAACACGGGAATAACAGATACAAGAAGTCTCTGACGTAGATCTTTCACAGAAACTTAAATGGAGAATTTAACAGTATGTTGATATGGGACACAGTGAATACACTGGATCTTTAGTCTCTGCTTCGTTCTCTGACGAGAGTAGAATTTTTGAGAATATTAAAACAGTAAAATTATTTGCCGAAAAGGAGAGGAAACAACAGAGTAAAAGAAGTTCTTCGGGTTATTTCATTCTTTCTCTTAATCCTAATCTCTCTTGCGTCATTCCTTTCCAATCCTTACATTTATCTCTCCTTTCTCTTACAAACTTTTATCCTCTTCACTTCCCCTTCTTGATCCATAGGGTTCTTTTTTTCCTTTTGAGGATAATCCTCCAATTTATTCATATATATTTCCTCTCCTCCCCTTCCATATCTTCTCCCATCTAAGCCTCAACCCTGTCATCAATTCTCCAATATCTCCTTTTCCCTTCTTATTTTTTATCCAGCGTTTCCTCTCCCCTTTTCCATCCACGTCCCATTCCTCTTCTCTGGTCTCTCCTTCTTTCTACACCACTGCCTTTTCTATTTCCGTTCCCCGGTCTTGCCCCTGCGCACCCTGTCACACTGCCAAACTATTCCACCGTTGTACAGAGTTTACGACATGCCCAAACCTCAAATATTGTAAGTTTACGGTACACCAGACCACTCCAGTGCTGTAAGCTTCCGCCGTACTGAGCCCCACTGGTGCTATGTGCATCCAACACATCAAACCCTCGGTCCTGTGGGCTTACAACACACTTAAAATCTTTCAAAATGTTGTGAGCGTTCGACGCTTCAGTGTTGTGTGCTTTCAGCACGTTACATCCATCCATATGTTGCGCTAAAACTATTACAGGGAAATAATGCCATCACCATCTAGTTCCACAGATCACTGAAAGTCTTTTTCAACAAGTTTCATTTCTTTTAACGTGAGGACGTCTTCGGGGATCTGGCCTCTCATTCAGGCATCCCAGTAGGCCATATGATCCACGACGTTGTTGGTATTCTCGAACCGCAGGCCTACGTATTCACTACACCCTGACTCATCAGTAAGGACCTGAGGAAATTTATCAAGCTCTCTTTACACCAGCCCACTAGGGGGTCAATGATACTCCTAATCATTTTTTGTTTTGCTCGCCAGTCGCTGTTGATAACCAAAGCCAGAACAACTGATGTAGTTCAGAAGGCCAGCATATGTAATTATCTCTGTGTACTGAAGTTCCAACGACGAAAAATTTGTGCCATGGTTCACGTAACTCATCCATCTGTCCTGACATGATTTTTCCTCTTTATATTCTCTTTCTTCTACGCGTGATGTAATAAGTGGAAAGCCAATTAACCATAATTCATGAGGACAGCCTAGCAAACGGGTTCCGTGGTCAGGCAACACGAGCGAGAGCGTAGCCACTAGATCGTGTCGTGTTGTGGTATTGCCGACGTCCCACATACTTATAGATGGACTCAGGTTGGTCTATCGTTCTCGCGTGCGGAGGTAAAGTTGGTTTGGGGCGATAATTTTTGTGGCATTGGCGTTATTATCCTTCTAGTGTCGTGTTAATTTCTAAAACCTCTGGCATTACTGTCCCTCTCACGGGGTGCTGGCAGCACTAGTGGTTAGGGCTAGTTTATGCGAGTCGCCGGCGTGATGGTTTGTATGTTGCCTATGGTAGCTGGCTTAGCAAGCCTGTGGCTAAATGGTGTGTGCGTGCTTCTCTCTCTCTCTCTCTCTCTCTCTCTCTCTCTCTCTCTCTCTCTTTCTGTGTGTGTGTGTGTGTGTGTGTGTGTGTGTAGAAAACGCGTTTTGAAACCTGAGCCACGAACTGCCAATGCCAACATGTGCGTTTTCCCTGTTAGAAACTGGGCTGTGAGTTCTTACAAACCATTTTCTTTAAATAAGAAAGTCTGATAGTTAGATGTTGTTTTATGTTGCCGTAGGTAAGTCCAGCAAACGCGTAAATAGTTCTAGAATTAAAGAAAAGAACTGATAAATAATAAAGTAAACTATTTCACGCTAAAAGCTTACAGAATAAAAGCTGTTTCCAGTCCAATATATTTTGGTGTACACTGTCGGATGGAATCTCTGTGGTTTTTCAAGCTAGGGTTTTTGTGGATCTATACAGTTCCGCGAGAGATTGATAGAGATATTACTTTTTGAGACTTTTTGGGGGGTGAAATTTTGCTCTTTTTATTTTTTTTCTTACGCTCTGAACAATATCACAGAGTTTGTTATTCTGAGTCAAGGCTCGGGTGGATTCCGGTATGATCCTTAGGACTGTATCATCCTTGAGCACCTCGGTATGATCTTCGGGTATGATGACGCAACCTTGTGTATTGACCCATGAAGGTCGGTATACTGACCCATATGCGTTATAATGTTTGCAATATAGCGCATGCATATGTACCTTAATTATAGCACAGATAATAACATTAACTTAACATAAAGCAAGATATACAATTGATGAACAGCTAGATTCATATTTACCTTTAAAAATCTTAATACTTTTCTGTATTCTGTGTTACCTTTAAATACCTTAACACCATACTAAACCAGCTTTTGGTACCTTAACACTTCCTTTGGACACTTTTGAATACCTTAAAACTTTCCTTTAATAGTTCATCAAAACACAAGAGACATCAATTAATAATAACTATTCGCGCGTTAAATTTGAACGCTTTTTTGCCCGGTGATGAAAGTTTAAAAAGAATGTGATTGGTAATCATTAATGTTTTTCCACCAGATTTCAACAGGAACTAATTAATAGTATGTGTTGGTCTAATTAGTCCATCGATCCTTATGGATCAGGGAGATATTTTTATTGTCATACATAATCATCATTATTGTAATTATCATTATCATTAACATTATCATTACTATTATCATTGTAATTGTTATCATTATCATTATGATTATCAGTATTATTATCATTATTAATATCATCATTATTATAATTATCATTATCATCATTATCATTATAAATATCATTATCACTATTATTATCATTATCATTATAGTAGTATTAGTAGTAGTAGTAATACGATTATTTCTATCATTATTCATTACTGTTATGTTTATCATTATCAACACATATTCTAATTATCGATTATTCTGTGAAGATCAATTGGTAATTAACGCCGTCAACCTCAAGTCTATCCTAAATGATAATCACCACTCGAAGTAACGTGAACACCTTCTCTGGGTATTCAAAAACGACTCTTAGACCACAAACACACTTTCCCACTGCATGTAGAACCCCTTTTGATATGAAGTTGGCTTGATATGTTGGACGTCAAGGCCAGCGATATATAGAATAGGGGTCAATACGCCAAAACTGTTCTATTTGATTCTTTTATTCCATCTGTCTCACAGTACCACACTCGCATGTAATTTGATCATGACATAGCCGGACTTGAGGTATGTTTTGTCCAGACTTCCCCGGTATTAGAAATCCAGCAGCCATGACAGAGCTTCGAGGCAGCTAAAGTTCTGGTAAAGTTTTGGAGAATTACTGAGTTCCAGTTATTTCATTTAGGTTTACATGAAGGAAGAATATACAAAATAACAGTATGGTACGCATTTGCATCTCTAGATAATGGTTACTAGTCCCTATGCAGCCGTGTTTATTCCATCTATTGAACTGCGTGATAGATCTATCCGCTAGTAAACAGATGTATTTACATAAGTGGTGGAAACAATTAGAAATAAGGAAACATATAAAAGAAAACAAGGACAAGTAGGGCAATGGAGAAAATGACATAGAGGAGGCAAGAGCCCCGATAATGTCAGCTCGGGTCAAGCCCATTTCTATTGAGGTCACACTAACGGGCGAGAACGGTAATGACCCCAGGTCACGCCAGGTCACACCGTTCAATCAAAGCTTCAGAACCCCACGAGTTTCCTCATCAATCACTTAAATGGGGTTGTAAGGTAATCTATACTCGCAATACTAACTGACTCCTGAAGGTAATTAATAACTGTAATGTCAGTTGATGCAAGAAGGTAACTCATATTTGTATTAGTAACTAATTAATACTCTAAGGTAATTAGCACCTGTAATGTCAAATAGTACCCGAAGGTAATCAATACATTCGATGTAAAATGGTCGTAAAAGGTAATTCATATGTATGGCATTACCTGGAACCTAAAAGTAATTTATATATATGTACTTGGTAAATGACATTTGTGGTATTTGGGTACCTGTGGTATTTGAACTCTTAACAGTGTTTTCTTGGTATGCAAATATCTTTCTTTCAAAGAATTTCTGTCAGTCTGGATATTGCAGCAAAACAATACGTAAATAAACCTTTACGTGCTCCTCTCTCTATCCCTATTTCTTCTCCCCACTAACCATCACTTTCTCCTTCCCTTTGCTCCCCGCTGCTCTGCCTCCCCCCAGCCTTAGTTCCTCTCTACTCTTCCCTCTCCCCAGCCACAGCTCTTTACTACTCTCTCCTCTCTCCCCAGCTTCCACTTATCCGATTCTCTCCCCTCTTTGCCAAACTCTTTTCTCCCTTTACCCTCCCCTCTTCCTACGAGCCTCCGGTCTGCACTATTCTCCCCTCTTTCTAGCCTCAATTCTCCGATTATCGCCCTCATCCTTCTCTCCCCACAGCCTCCACTTCTCCCCGTTATCTCCCCCTCTCTCTCTCCCCATCCTCGGCACTCCAGAGGCACCTGCCCGTCTCATGCTGCTGTGAGAAGCCTTGTCTCCGGGAAAACAAATGAGAATCAGTTTTTTCCTGGAGTCCGGGCTGGTTGCTGTTGGGGAGGGGAGTGAGGGGAGAGAGAGAGAGAGAGAAGGGGGAGGGAGAGAGGGGGTGGGGAGAAAAGAGAAAAGAGGTAGTGAAATATGGGTTAAAAAAAATATCCGTAGAGATTTGAAGCCTCCCATTTCCTTCTTCCCCACACCGTAGACTTTTACGTAGGAGAGAGAGAGAGAGAGAGAGTAAAGAGAGAGTAGAGAGTAGAAAAAGAGAGAGAGGCAAGAAGCAAGAAGAGCGGGAGGGAGGGAAGGAGGGAGGGAGGGAGGTACACGTGCCGAGCGAGGTCAGAACGAGTCATGAATAAGACATGAGCCGCCCGAGGCCGGTAGAGTTTCAGAAGTTACCTGAATCAGCCGGGACTATCCAGGGCTGGACGTTAAGATTCTCTATCCCAGGGTCTCTAGCCCTGACCCACTTCTATATCACAGGGTCTCAAGCCCTAGCCCGTTCCCTGCCCCAGGTTCTCTAGCAATGACCCATCCCTATCGAAAAGGGGTCTCTAGCCCTGGCCTATCCCTATCCCAGGGTCTCTAACCCTAGCCCAAATCTACCCCAGGGTCTCTAGCCCTGACCCATCTCCATTCCAGGGTCCCTATCCCATAGCCCTGGCCCATCTCTATCCTAGGGTCTCTAGCCCTGCCCCATCTCTATCCCAGGGTCCCTATCCCAAGTTCTCTAGCCCTGGCCCACCTCTATCCTAAGGTCTCTAGCCCTGACCCACCTCTATCCCAGGGCCGTCCACCGTAGGGAACGAGACATTATAATCATAGACGCAAACACGTACATCTGAAAAACTGCACAAAAGCAAAGATATAAGGACACAGGTATACTCACAAACACGCAAAACTGCACATTAAAGCACACATACACACACACACATTCAGAAATCATACGCACATATACCTCTTCACCTTCAGTGACGTACACAAACATAAAAATCACAGATGAACATACAAACACACACGTATGTACACGCAGACACACATGCAATCACACACACGTATGATTAAACTCGACTAAACTAGATTCATATCTGAGACACCTAATCTCTCTCTCCTTCCTATACCCCCGTAAAACCTGGTTTAGCCTCTGTGAGAGAGCCAGACTCGCCTCCCGTTAAACTCGGCTTATCTCTTAAAACGGCTAATCTCGCAACACTTTCTTACAGTCCGGTAAACCTATCTATATAGTCTACGGCCCATATGATTTCACCGGCCTACAGCCGTTTTAAAAAAAAAACCCAGTTTGTGTCTAAAACAGGCTATCTCGCCGGCCTACAGCCCCGTTAAACCCGGCTTGGGTTTAAAAAAGAAAAAAAACTAATCATCTCGCCTCACTGCTGGTGCCTATAGCAGCTTATCTCGGCGCTGTACAAGTCACCTGACCCCAGCTTTGTGGTCTGAGGCGTTTAATTTCTCCCGCGTTTACAAAACCTTCAAACCCAGCGCCTCGTCAATATTGACCCCCCCCCCCCCCCCCCCCACCCAAGGGTCGCCAGTGACATTTAAAGCCATTCACGGGGCATTTAAACGCGGCGCGTCTCATAACATTTCATCTCGGCGCCGTGGACATTTAGAATTTCAGCGAGGCACGGTCGTTTTTTTTTTTCTAAGTCCGCGCCCAACGGGTCATTTAAATTTTGGGGAGCTGAGCGGCGAAGCGAACGGGTCGTTTAAACTGACCGAATCTCGCCCCTTTTTTTTTTTTTCTTCTTTTTTTTACACTCGTCACCTCCGATCGTTCAATCCTGACGTATTAGAGCCATTTAAATTGTTTACATAACGTCGCGCACGGGTACACATCACCAGCGCGTTCCGGCCGTTTAAACTCATCGATCAACGTCTGTTTACTACGTACGTATGTTTACAATCTCAGTGTGACGGTCGGTCATTCACCTCTGGCTCAGGCTCGTTCCAGACACCAGGACTCGTTTATCTAAATCTCGTTGCCTTCCAGTCGCTGAAATATTTAAGCTCTGGGACTCAGCTCTTAAACCAGAATGGATTAATTCACTCCTGGCGCGTTCCGGCCATTTAAATTCATTGAGAGCAAACGTTTATACTCGACTCCTGACTTTAGTTCATTCGCTGGAGACCACCATCCCAGCTGGATGGACGCCTGAGGTGGATGCGTTCCGTTGTCCTGAGCTTAGCGGAGTCCCAGCTGCTGGCTATATCATCCTGCTGGTTGAGCCGAGCTTCAGTGGTGATAGAGATTGAGTGATCACAGACTGGGATACTCCGGGGCCAAGGGTGACACGGGGAAGAAACAATATAAAACATTATTTGCAAATAAAAGATAGAGATAGGATGGTAGTATAAGAGTCTCTTCCCCACTTTCACTCCCCTACTTACCTGTGGGGAGAAGGGAGGGACGGAGGGACGGAAGGGGGAGGGTGGGTGATGGAGGGAACATCTTGAGCAAGACCACAAGGGGAAATCTAAGCTCTCACCAAAGAGAAGGGAGATGGTGTGTGTGTGTGTGTGTGTCTGTGTGTGTGTGTGTGTGTGTGTGTGTGTGAGCAGGAAGAGAAAGGGTAACTCCATACCACCGTAAAAGAGTAGTGTAAAAGAAGGCCAGACATTTGTAACAATAAAGCCTTCCTAATGGGTCGTAAAAACAGGCCATAAACCCATGATGTAAAAGAGCGCTTAAAAGGGGAACCCCTACCAGCTAGCAGAATCCTCGCGAAACAATAGGGTCTCCATTGTTACTACGAAAGTGAGGAATATCACCATTAAGGGAGAATTAAAGAAGCTAATATTCATCATCTTTTACACTCACACACACACACACAGACACACACACACACACACACAAAATTCTCTGCATTTTGCTTGGAATATGTGATCCATCACATGTGCATACCCCTACTGCAACAGGAGGGAGGAGAAGTATCATCATGCGAGTAATAT
>JAYMFT010018193.1:0-16555 GCA_038088735.1 Panulirus argus
CAGGTAGAACTTAACATATGAAACTATGTAACTATGTAATGCATGTAATATCAACCCACTGGGGTCTGACTAAGACCGTTTATGACCCCTGTAATCCTTTTGTGCTACCGCTCACAGGATGAGTATGAGGTGCACAATAAATTTGCCGGGTCAAATCAAATCTGGGGTGGGTGGGTGAGTACACTAGACGGGAGTGGAGGACGGTAAATATACCGGGTGAGGCTCCACACCCTGCACTAGCTTAGGTTATGAGACCAGTATCCATAAACACACTACTGTGTAACGCATATGAGAATAAGTGTGTTTCTGCGGACAACACTGACTGTCTCTACAGAAACACAGGCCTCAGCAGGCTTCACACTACAATGACAACAATCAAATGTAGCTAAACCACGGCGACAGATAACAAGTACTTCTCATCAAAATTTCCCGGTCAGTCATTGGTACGATTGCCTGATAAGACATATCCTGAGTGAGAGGGCGTAACAGTTCACCCTCCCTCCTCTTATACTGATAAGGTCGGTGTGGGTAGACGAGCAGGTGGTTACTGGTTACTTCTAAGACAAAGTACATATCATGTCCTAGAGATAACAAGGAGGAATGACTTTGACGCAACCCACTTACGCATGTCTCTGAGACCAACTACGAGATCATGAAAAAGGTTCAGAGGTTATTTTGTAGGGTAGTTGGTGGTCCCTGACCAAGTCTGCACACGGCCACCGAATGCGTGGAACATACCAGTACACAATTTACTGCGGCCATAACTGGAACAAGTTAGCCCACCTGTTGAGTACGAAGGGCACTTTAGAGTAAGGTCGAAGTCAAGGCCATTATAACCAAGGATGGTACCACTGCTGTCTACAGGTGAAGACAAGGATCGCTTCGCTGGCCAGCTGGATGCAAGGGAACACGGTCGTCTGTCATCACTGTACTGCCTGCCAAAGCTCGAACTGTTACTGTCATTCATATAAATACATTCTACCTATATCACCGTAATGCCGTCGTTTTTTGTATGTCTTCGTCTTTGTTGTCACTGCCATAACAGCAGCAAATATTAAAAACAGCATTCGGGAATATTTTTTCTTTGTATGTCAATTTCCTAGTAGGAATCACTCACCTATAGACTTGGCGCAAGCATTCTGTCGGCTGAATATGTTTATCATGTGTTCGAGCGTTTTATAACGATTAATGACCATTAACTCCTCCCCAACCAAGACACAGGCAACACTGTGTGGGTAACTGAGCATGTATTGACCTGGAGTCCTATTTGAAATAACCTTTGACTCTGAAATGATACTCACTTATATAATTGACTGTTAAATTTAAGTAGTTACGACTGCATGTGCGATACGCTTGCTTATTATCACCAAGGGTGGAGGAGCAATGTCTTACAAACATGAAAACCTTTGTCATTACACAGATGCGTTGGAACATTCAGACCTCTCGCCGTAAGACTTTAGCTAGAATGATTTATATAGCAGTTTACACTGCTGTTGTATTATTACCAAGGCTTTGCTCAACATTGCTGCAAGTACATATATTATGGTATTTACCAATGAATTCCCTTTATCCATGGCTCTCCATAAACATTCTCCAACTGGACTTCGTTGACGAAGGATTTCTTTATGAGAATTCAAGTTTAATACTGCAAATGTTACTCTAATTGTGTTGCGTAGATGCCACGCATACTAGAGGCTATACATATTACTGAATTGTAACGGATACTAGAGTTTGTACCACGCTACTTTACACAGTAATGTGAAATAAGGGAAACTCAAAAGTTCTTTTAGGAGTCGACTGACTGGTAGAGCAGACTATTTAAATACATGTCCATTGAGATTATTTTTTGTTTCTGTTATCATGATTGCCTATAAATTATTATTATTATTATCATCATTATCATTAGAGGTATTGCTATAGGGATAGTATCTTGTTCATTCCTTAAGGTTTATTCCTTGCATGGAAACTCAAGAAAATACCAGAAAAAGTATTCATCCTGTACAAGCAGACTTTAAGGAAGTGTTAAATCCTAAGTGTTCAACTCAAGGGTATTGTTCAGTTACCGACAAATGAATGCGGCAGCTTCAGACACCTTGAGGGCTGACGCGAAGGACGGTAGGTAGCGTAATGGTGTCATCAGATTAAGTCTGAGCACGGGCGTCTCACACTGCTCCTGCGTCACATGCTCTCATTATGCTACTGGAGACGGGATTTACCTGACGAACCTCGGCACACAAGGCTGGCTGAGGATGCACCCGCTCCACTTTGGAGAGACAGAACCGACCAACCTTATTATATTTCTAGGAGATTGAAAAATACTCATTAAGTAAAGTCTTCATTCATATCATTATCATATCTTTCTTTAAACGTGTGTATGTGTGTGTGTAACTCAAATGCTATACGATAGATAACCACGACATAAAAATTCAAACTCAAATCAATTCTGAGAATGTACATCTTTACCAAAGTGCTTCAAGATAATGTTACTGATCAAGCTTAAGGGATATTTGGTGCATTCAGCATGTAACAGCTTTATGCAGCGACGGCAGCTAAAGTTAGATCACTGTAGGGCTTAGTAATTTTGGCCTTAGATCGAACGTAATTCGCGATACTTGGTCATACGCTGGACTCGGAGGTAAATGCGTATAATTTCTGTAATCAAACCAGATAAATTTCTCAGATAACGATAAATATGTGATAACTTGATTAACATTTGATGTCCTTCTGATTTGATTAACATTTGATGTCCTTCTGATTTGATGACGCTTTTCTTGCTTGTATGGACTGAGTTTAATACGTAGTGTCCACACTGCCACGACAGCAAGTAGCAGTTACCTATTTGTATAGTAAGGAGGCTTTTACATCGTTGTGGCCGCATCTCTTGAACTTTCTCCACTACCATTTATCTTTTTAAGTACATTGACTCCATTCACACTTTCACCTGTTCTATTCAGCCACACATCTGACACTACAGAAATACTTTACGTTTTTCCTAACAAGCGTCCTGTTTAGTCTCGTGTTATGACCTCTGGTTGCCATTTCTTCGTGAGATTCATACACTGATCAGCCAACAGTCACCGAAGTCCACGACTTTATCTCCTGTAGGCCTTCTCCTTCCCCCAACCTGACTAGCCCTACTTACTTCTTAACAGATAAAGGTCCGACGTCCTCACAATTTACCTCATTACCAGCAAAAGGCTATTGCGTCATTCGTGCATTAAATAACTGATTTAAGAAAGATAACTATTCAAAACGTGAAAGAGTAAGTATTCCCTATTAAGGATCACAGCAATCGGAAGCCTATAATGGTTGAAGGAGAGAGGAGGTTAGCCCAGCTGACCTTGGCCAAGTTGGGAGAAAGTGAAAGTATAGCCTCGCCTCGTCTACTGTCATGGTCACATGATCAGAAGTACCTTAGCAACCTCGTCTGTAGTTCACTAGTCTCAATACTCAACGAGTACTTCATGAATTTACTGAGCATGATTTGTGAAGGAAGTATCTTAAACCTGTAGTTCACTGGATAAATATTTTCCAGTCGTGATCATAATATTTTGAGCTTCATCCAGGTCTTGTATCTCTCGACAACAAGCATGAATGAAAATTCGTGCTTTTTTTGTTTTTGTTGGTAAATTACTTAAATCGATGAAATAAAGGTATTACAGGTATTTCGTTATTAGAAACAAGAAATATTCATCGATGAAAATATTGTAAGAGGAACTGATTCATGTAACTTGAAGCATATATAGTAGGTGCTCATAACATAGTATGAACTTAACATGCGGGTCCACATCTAGTGCACAGAACAAGGGTTAGAATATAGATGAGGAGTACAACCTGGCCTCATTCATAGCACGTACAGATGTCCTCTAGGCGCTCTTAAACTTCAAACGACATACGCAGATGCGACAAAGTGAAGGATCAAAATGTATTACGAATAACGCAAACACCATCTAACTGTGGAACACAGCAAAGAAGAATAAAAGTTGCTAGATATATCTACAAGCATTGACGATAATAACTACTTCCCGCATTAAATTGAATTCACAACCATCTTAAAAACAACAGTTGTAAATCTAGCACTGATTACAACCACAACATGGGTCAAAGCATAACACTACCCACAACAGATTACTGTTCACAATCACCTAGTTCATTTATTATTACACTTGCAACCATGTCCAAAACCACAACACAAACCAGTTCTACAATGCTCTCGATATCAGATTCTACGACACCAACACTGGCTATAACCACAACTCTAGCCATGTCCACTGCAATTACTGCAGTTACAACACCGGCCATAAAAGCAACAATGAGCAGCACTACAACGTAGGCTGTAACGCTAACTACAACTACGGCATTGGGTACAACCTCAACTTTATTTACAGACTACAACACTAGCCACACTTCACCACAATCATAACACTAGCTATAGCCAAAACACTGACCGCACCACAACACTAGCTAAAACCACAATACTGACCATAATAATAAAACTGGAGAAACACTCGGCCTACAGGAACAACACTGGCCAGAAACACTCGGATCACAATAACTATACTTACCAAAAACATTCGGGCGACAATAACATCAGCCGGAAACACTCGGGCCACAGCAATAACACTAGCCAGAAACACTCGGACCTCAATATCAATACTGACTAGAAACACTCGGGCCACAATAACATTAGCCGAAAACACTTGGGACACAGTAACAACACTGGCCAGAAACACTCGGGCCACAATACCAACACTTGAGAGAAACTCTCAGAGCACAGTAAAAACACTGGCCATCATTGGCCATTATAGAACAGACAACAACTCTAATGTACTACTTGTTAGCAGGTCCAGTTCATGGACTTAAGTAGATCCATGAAATGCACAATCGTCAAAAAGTGAAGGAGCAACTAGCAACTTTTTCACTGCAGGCCCAAATTAATAGAGTACCATCCAACTAAACAGGGCACCGTCCAGCTAGCTTAGGTGCCGTCCAGGTAGCCAAGGGACCGTCCAACTAACTAGAGCGCCATCGAGCTAGCTAGGGTAACGTCCAGCAAACTAGGGTGCCTTCCAGCTAAGTAAGACGCCGTTCAGCAAACTAGGGCGTCGTCCGGTTCAATTTACCAACGAGCACTTCTTTGTTTTGAATAATCTGGGTACCAGGAACATTTTTAGGGCTTTATCCACACTATAGTAGCGGTCACGATGCAGACTTGCTATATTCACGGTCCAGTCGAATATCATTTAACACATGTCTATGTAAGTGTACACATTAGCGATCACACTCAAGTCAAGGTCAGTCAAGAGACAGTCCGGTGGAAGATATACTGACTTGAGCGTGACTATACTGTGGGCGTTACCTCCCGTAGCCGACAGACCGTCAGTGTGAACTGATTACAGCGTGTTGCTCACACCAGTCATGATGCTTCAGTCATCACTGAGTCTGGTGCTGTGAACCATGGATCCAATGAAGAGGAAATTATGCGAGTAGGATGATGGGAGAGGCATGTCTATTTAAAAACACATCAATGAATATATGCTTCTAATGCATTTGTTACTAAAAATGTAGCCTATACAAATGAATCAGACGATTCTATCGCTTGTTTCCAGAATATTCTTAGTTCAGTGTGTGAAAAACAAGATGGAGAAAGTTAACTCCATTTGAAATTGAATAATAATAATTCGTATATACTTCTAATACATTCCAGAATACCGTGACTAGAACGAGATCGTCCCTTTATAGTGGGCCGTGTATGTGAATACCCTAGTACCGTGACCGGAACGAGATCATCCCTGGATTGGACCATGACCGTCGCTATAGTGTGAATAAAGCCTTAAAGACCAAAAGAATATCAGGATTCTTTCACAGAAAAGCAGAATGCAAGGTTTCTCCCAAACATTCACTCTATGCATATCTGCATCATGAGCGGTGCCAAGCTTACATTAACGATGAACTTTGGACCAGCAATGTAAAACGATTGTGTTCACATGAAAAGTGGATCACATGTACATTTTGTATCTAGTCATATGATGATATACTTCCCAATGAATCTGACATTATCAAGAAAATAAAAAACTTATTCTCTTGGGTCATTTCTTGATTACTTTTTTAATTATAAACTAAAATTTTAAACTTCTAATGTGAACATATAATTTCATTTCTTCACATTATGCTTTTCTTTTTTCTTTGTGTTTGTGTGTGTGGTGTGTTCGTCACCCTCGTTTTCATAAGATGCTGGACCCTCGCCTTTCGATTTACTGGGTGTTTCACTTTGGGCGCTACCGCATACATTTTGTTGTGGTCTTCATAATCAAGGCGTTCCTCTTTTTATCTAGCTTTTTTTGACATCTTCTGGGCCACTGTCGCTCATCAGCTTAGACTCCAACACGAGCTGTATATTCTATTTTTCTACGCTATCAACAATCATCTTTCCATCTCCTGTCAGTTTTTTCTCAATTATTCCCTTTTTCTCTCTGCGATATTTATACTTTCTTTTGCCTTTGTCCCTGGCTTCCCTTTTTCCAATTTTTTTTGCTCTATCTTTAGTCACATTATAGCTTGTAAGCTGCCGTAGGTGATGTCATTATGTCTACAATAAAAGGCATTTTATTGAATTTTTGCTGTACCATTTTCGTCCAGAGAAACTCTGTTAACCAAGTCATGTTTGGATTCACTAGCCTTTTGTTTTTCAACAACTAATCATGCTGACAGATTATGATAACTTGTTGAAAAAAAAAATAAATTTTTTACTGGAATATCTAGTTCTACGTGTTCAAGTCACGGATTTACGTAACTGTGCAAAAATGAGTTTGCAGTACCCAAAAACTGCTTTTCTTTTTTTAGCAAATCTATGAATAATCTCATATTGCTTTCCTGTGATAGGTGGTTCCAGCTGTCTTAAACTTGTACTCCTAGAGTTGTGTACAACTTATCTTTTTTCTTACGTTGCCTTGCTCTGGCATAAGTATCTGAGGCAGCTTCATTATTATTGTCACATTCAACTTACTCATTGTTTAGCAAAACACACATAATAAGTTAGTTATGGACCCTAGGACGTGGGAGCAGGATGAGGTGGGTTCCTTGGGGGACGGAAAGCTGACAGTGATACAGCCTTGTTGTGGGTGACTTCTCGCTCATTTAGCTATCTTGCAGGTGGAGTCCAGGAGCACTTTTTTTTTTTGTCATGATTCGTTGTGCTTCATTTTTTCTTTCCATGAGTCAAGAATATATCTTTCTTTTCCCACCAAACATCTTCACTTAAAAGCTAACCGGGAGCAATCTGAAATTCGAACAGCTTTTAGTTATTTGTACAATTACATTGAATCTGAACTGATTCATTTTGTTTCCATTAACTATTTATATGAAATACATAAGACTTTGTACGGTTAAGTTCGTTTTCATATTTAACAAAAAAATATTTTCTAAACTTCACAGCTACAGACTTTAATATACTATCTTAGATTTCATGTAAACAAAATGTGAAGAATATTATCATTACACACACACATACACAGCTTATTAATTTCTATCTGAAAACAGATAGATGAATCTCTATTCTGATCCTGACTTTAAGATTAATTCCTTGTTTAGAAAAGAAGAAAACTGAGACTGTCTCAGATTCAAGAGTATCAAATTTTTTTTACAGAAGAGCTGGAAAAATACAGGCGATTGATAGAATGTCAGTGCCTCTTGAGGTTAACTGTCAGCAGTCCCATCCACCAATGCTACTGTCCATAATCCTGGCAAGGAGCACTACACCTAAGGATGACTCAAGACCATACAGGGTTCGTCTAGCTCCCTGAGGTGGGCAACGGGCAGACTCTCAATGTAAGGAAGACTGAGTGGGCGGTGGTACAGCCAATCGTGGCGAGGGGACGCAGGACTGGCGAGGTTTGCCTCTCAAGCCCGTGCTTGGCTCTGGTCCTCAACCCGGAAGGTCAGTCACCGGGTTTGTATTCCCATACCGCCATCGTCCTCTACGCCACCGAAGGATAACGCTTTACGGCAACACTGGCTACGCCATGGGACGTAAAGATCACAGTGACCACAGAGACAATGCCAGCCATAAAAAGAACACTAATAAAATCAACATTGACCATGATAACAACAACAACCAACAGTACAACACTGGCCATGAAAACCTGACCACAACCCAGCGACGGGTACAACAAGAGGCGTCAGCACAACCGGCCATCCGTGCTGACGCCTTGGATCAATAGCACGGGAGAGAGGCCCGCCCCGGGTGGCCGGCCACAGTTCTGCCCTCACGCTCACCTGATGCCACCTCCTATGCTTCAGATGATCACTAATATTTGCCTCAAATAACAGTTCAAAAAACAGCTTTGCCATGAAGGAAGATTAGTTTACTGGGCAGAAACAGATGTGTATATAGTGTTGATCGGCGCCAACAGATGTCTCTCCCAGTGATGTATACTTCATGAGACGTGTACTGTTACTGGTAGCTGTAGCGTCATGCGTAGGTGGGATGACACAACAATCGTGGCGTCATTCATATAGTAGGATGATACAGGAGTTGTAGCATCATTCGTATGTGGTATGATACCTGCAGCTATGCTACCTTGTCGTTATTTGTTTGTAGGATGATACACGTAGCTGTGGATATAAAATATCTGTCATTTATCAACATGAAAAGCTACTTGTACTGGTTGTGGCGTATGTGGCTCTGATGTTATTTGTAGGCAGGACAGGTTACTTGTACTGGCTGATGCGTCATTCTTAGGAAGGACAGGTAATCTTTAGTTACGGCTCATGACCTGCTCCCACACATAGCTTGATGGGACTTTTCCCTTTAAGGGGAACTACAGCCGTTTTCCTATTAAGCTCAGTCGTCTCTATATATTTCTGGACATCTCATGAGCTCTACCTCCGAAAAATGTGTCGGCAAGACGACAGGTCAGTAAACTCAACACAACGTGCTGGACATGCAGACAGTGAGAGTGTTGGAATGTGTTCAGTCAAATGTGAAGCCAAGCGATGACTGAAGCGCGGGATCCGGGATCGAAGCCCTAAACCTCAAGGGGAATCAGACGATGCACTACCCGCCTCACGAACGTTATGTAAGAGTTCGGGAAAACGCTGGATATCGCGACCTCCAGCCTTGAAGGCCGGTTAACCTCCCGGAGTCTGCCGGTGTCCCTGGCGACCTGGAATCTACTTTAAGCAGGG
The DNA here is from genome assembly GCA_038088735.1 of Panulirus argus. Lineage (NCBI taxonomy): Eukaryota > Metazoa > Arthropoda > Malacostraca > Decapoda > Palinuridae > Panulirus > Panulirus argus. Next base: position 9,187 of record JAYMFT010018193.1, read on the forward strand.
TGATGAGGGAGCAGGTTGTTTGCAGAATCTTTGGAACTTGTGTCTAAGTGCCCATGACAATTTTACAGACTCCGTCATGCAGGAAGGTAAAAGGCGTGCACGGGATAAAGTGAATTACAACGCTGTGGTATGCAAGATACTGATTGCTCGCCTCTTAAAATCAACGTCTTGTCCACGTTATTTACAAAAATTTTCCTGTAATCTGTCGGATGGGAACATACAATCAGTGGAATTTAGCATCACGTCTACTACTTCTAATTCCCTTGTGGACACCACAGAATTTTTCGCTTTTATCGATGTGCTTGAATAAACTAAGTGCATTTCCATGCTGATGCACTTCGAATTCAAGGTGTGTCACAACCTTTATGAAACACAGGCGACGGATTACTCTTTCTTTCTGTAAAAATGAAAAAAAGATAATTGCCTAACAGTCACCTGTTCCTTTTTAAGTAGATCTTCTACTTCATACAGCACTTTTAGAAGAATATTCGTCTTCAGTTTCCCATAGTTTACCCTCTTATATTTCATTAAGGGCTTGGCCTCGAGGAGAGGAAGATTTTCGGTCCGTGATCGAAGCCAACGACATTAAAGAGATAGATATATAAAGATTCCATTAAATGCTACCAACTTAATCAATAATCATTAGTATAAACTGAAAAAAACACTGACGTTTTTATTGTATCCTGCTTGGAATGCAAATCACTCGCGAATCCCCGGTTAGCTATACGGCGGGTACGACTAGGGTGTGGTGGATGCGATCAATACCCAGTACAAGGGAGGTCCTACCTGCTTGCCTCTCCGCGCTGTTGCTAGGTTCTGGCTCCCTGGACTGCACTTGGTACTCAGGGGCTAGGATGCTCCTTGTGATAGTCTTCGTGATTTAGAGCTAGGTAGTCATAGTCTAGTGATGTACGTGCCTGGTGCTTGGAATAAGTGGAGTTTCTCTGGAGATAATGGCTTCAGGCATGATATCTGCTGCAGCACCAACAGTTTTTGGGAAATTATAAAAGTAATAATAATGGTAGTAATAATAATAAAAATTTCAATAATAATAATAATATTAATAATAATAATAATAATAATAATAATAATAATAATAATAATAATGATAATAACAATAATAATAATAAAATCAATAATAATAACAATAATGATAACATAAATAAGTAGATAGATATATAGCTCGGTGATAGTGAAACTTCTTCCTAAATATATACATGTACAGTATAGATAGTTTTTGTTCAAGCATTTATTAAAGTCGTGAGTGTATACAGATTCGCCAAGACTAAGAGCTTGACACGGACTCTTGTCAATTACAGCCCGTTCTCAAGGTGTGCCATTACTGGCACAGTTTGTGTGTGTGTGTGTGTGTGTGTGTGTGTGTGTGTGTGTGTGCTCGGGGTGCCATAATTGGCACAGGTTGGCTTGTGTATAACTTTTGTGTAGTGGGCTCTTACGTGGATGTGTGAGTTATGCATAATGTGATGAACTACTTCATCCCTAATACGTTCATATCATGCGACTTAGGCCGCTCCATCAGACAGGAATATATTGTCGTTTTGTTCATAGATATATCATTATTAACATATTAAAAAAATATATGGAACCAAATTCTTTAGTTTTTATTTTTTGTTGTTATTAATTTGATGTCACAATATTTGTATGTTTATATGATTTTTTCTGTGGTTTGTTTGTGACTATAAAGCAGGAATATCTACGCCCATCAGGTGGGTAGCGAGGCGGGTAGCGAGGCGGCCCCCATATGAGTAAGCTATAATAGAATACCCAGATGTTATGGACTTGGAGGTGGAGGAATTACGGTGTTGCAGCTGGGAAAGCAAGAAGTTAGGAGGAAGGATATATAACAAGAAGACGAGAAATATTGAAAAGAAAGAAGAGGAGGAGACAGAAGAAAGAGACGAAAAAACAAAATAACTCCACAGCGTCCGTATGCTGGCAGAACTACCGTGGGGTACATTGGGACACCTAACTGACGCTCGAATTCATAAGCCACATGCATAGTGACAGTGTATGTAGTCTTAGAATTATCTTTAACACCCGCAGAAGGTGTTAAAGATTTTTCGGTTGGTGGTTGTCATTTACGTTGACGGCCTTAATGACCCTGGCAGTTGATAGGCTTAAAGCCCAAACAACCAACCAACCAACGTTCGAATTTCTGCTTTCTACCGTCATGAAGAATAAGGAAAAGAATCGACTGAGGCTGGAACAGAAGAATTAGAAAAAGGTGAGGCTGAAGAGCGTCATGCAAAAGAGCGATGTAACCATACGGGTCGACAAAGAGTTTCCTTTACATTCTTTAGCAGAGTCGTGTGCAGTACGGAAATGATAATATCAGTAATAGCTTTTGGGGCATACGTATGTTTATGGCTGACTCCCGAACTCAACTGAAACAAGATTTAGTGAGTTAAGTACATGAGAAGGTCCCTCCTCGTGGATGGATTGGCGGAAAGATGAATGGAACGCTATGCGTTTTGTGGTTTGGAGACGAATTTCATCAGTAGCTCATATTTGGTGATAAGTCAGAAAATTCTGAAGGCTTCTTTAATTTTGAGAAGTACCAGCCTGATAAAGCAGAATTTTATAACTTTGAAAAGGTGAGGTGGAGGACATATTAAAACTGTAAGGAAAGGTCAACATGGACCCTTACGTGAAAACGGGAAAGTTTTCTCCTATGACAATGATAAGCTAAAGCGGTGGCTTTATATGCTCAAGCAAAGAGAACCTGAGGCACAGTTACGTCATCAGTAATCACATCCGAACCACCAAAGTTATTCAAATACTGAATACATTAAATTGCTACGTAATTATATTATATATAGTCTTTATTGTACTTGAAGGCGTTACCGGACTCTGTTTGTATGACATAACACCGAGAGTGAAAAGTCACCTTTGACGCGTCCGTATCAATCGAAGTAAATACAGTCTCTTCAAAGAACTTCCCACTCCAAAAGAAGTCTATCACTTCCCTCCTACTGGAAGTAGAGCAGCCATGGGCTGCAGGAATGTCTGGAAAAGAAGACCTTAAAAATGGGTCCTGGGGTAATTATGTATTGATAATATAAATCATATCGGAATGCAGTAAAGACTATAACTGAACTTAGATCATAACGTGGACAGTAATTTCCCGTTAGATACTTGAGCCACAGGTATGACGTCAAGTGAACTGAAAAAAGTAATCCATCTATGAAATGCATGTAAGAAAACTTAAAAACGTTGCGACTTCTTATATAAGCAACAACATTTCATTATCTTTTTGTATTAGGACAGTAGATGCATCATTTTTACCATATTTGGAATGGATCATAAGCCCACTTTTCTTTTACATGTATCATAATTAGCTTCTTTTAGATGTGAGAAAGTTACCAATAAAAAAAAAGTTTGAAATTCGTCGTTCTCTTCTAGTAAAGAGAGAAAATGTAATATTAAGGGATAACTCTTGAATTTTACCATTTGATCCCAAAGTAAGGTAACTTGGAATCAATATGGCATTTCATTGTTACTAAAGAATGATGAGCTTATCAAATTGAGAAATAAGCGAATCGTAATGAGGAGGATATTCCAAAATTAGGATATAATTTTTCCAGAAGTTTTACACAGGCGAGTGTCCCAAGTCCGATTAAGGTGGGGAGGGGGCAAAATATGAACTCGCAAAGATGAAAATAAAAACCTCAAAAAAGGAGTAGCATGTAATAAAAAATTATCCTAGAAAACCTAATGCTTTCTTAGCTATTTAGATGATGAATCAAATCACTGATATTAATCAAATTCTCATAAAATTGAATACAGCTGTTGTACCCGTTGTATAAAAGTACATTTATCATAAGACCGTCGACCATTATTGATATTCGATGATCCATATGTATTGATGTATTGAATGCACAATAAACCTTTACAAACAAACGATATTCGATGACACAAAATATGCTTTTGCAAAGAAGGAAAATTTTGTCACTAAAAATAATAATCAGAGAAAGACTGTTCCATTGTCCACGAGGGTAAATCACTGAAACATGCAACGTATCTTTTCTCCTTTCGAGGGACTTAAAGGGTCATAATAACTTTAAGAATATAAAAATCATCTTCATGATCATCTTTAGTTTAATACTGCACAACTATGGAAAGGGGTGGGGGTGGGGAGGGAACCGATAGAACCCCCTTTACAGATGCGCTCCTGGTATGGGTTGAGAGTTAATCATAGGGATGAACAACACAGTCGTCTTTCAAAGGACAAAGTGTCGTCATTGTAAGATTTCATTCCTTTTCGGAATATTTGTGAAAGGTTTTCGTCACATGCGTAAAGTATTATTCTATTCTTAACCCCTATAGCCCAACGGCACGATCCTTGAGTACGAAGGCGCAGTTTTTGACCTTTCTTAAGGATCAGGCTAGCCCAGGGCACTAGGGAGGAATTTTTTTTTTTCGGGCCCCTTTCCCTTCTTCATTAGTCATTCTGTTTTTATCCAGGACGACTTTATGTCATGAACTGTAAAGCTAAAAACAGTATGGATGATGAGAGAAGGGTGGAATGGAGCGCTCTGTTGATATTCTGCATTTTCTGAGATCCCAGGAAATTCCCGGGCCCCCTTTTGGACCCCCGGGCTCAGGTACGATGTACCCCTTGCATCCCCCTCTCAAAAGCCCTGGGCCAGCCAGGCCAAAGGGCACGCTACTGTCGTACTCAAAAATCGTAGGGCCACCAAAAAGAATTTATATCATCTGAACTGCTAGACGATAAGTTGTGTGCGTGTGTAAAGATTCGCTAAAACTGGCTAGGCTGGGGCTTGGCATGGGTTCTTGTCAATGAAACCCAGTTCTCGGGGTGCCATTACCCGCATGAGTCGTGTGTGTGTGTTTATGTCTTCTCTCGGGTTTGCCATTACTGGGACTGATCGGGTGTGCGTATCCTCAGGTTTGCCATTACCGGCAAAGGGCGGCCCGTGTGGAGCCGCATTGCAGTTGGCTCTTAGGCGGATGTGTCTGTTTACTTCATCCCAAAAAAAGTAACTGATCAATGCCTCATAACGATATATCATCCTGAACACACACACATAAACCGATCAACGTCATCACTTCCAGCGTATGGCTGATCTATCTCTCTTCGCTACACAGAATGACACTGCTGAAGTCTGTTCCGTTACTGGCCTCCGCCTGCGGTTAACCCGACGCGCTAGCTGACATTTCACATACCTCCCTCCATCACAACGACCAGTGAGTCGGATTATCTTCTTTTAAGTCCTTCTTATTCTGTTATTTCGTCTACTCGTTTTCTTATCCAAGGTTGGCAATGACTGAATGCTGTAAGTTCACATCATCTAAAAGCTGAGGTAATGACTTCAAGCTCAGCTTTGTGATACTTTACATACGTAATTTGTGGAAGACTTTCCATATTTTCTTTTTTTTTTGTAGAGTTCTCACTGTTCAAATACTTTGTAACTGACTAATCTTGCTCTTGCTACTGTTTCAAAGGTACGTAAGATATCCTTTTCATGAACTAGTAGCATCTGGCAGTGGCACCACAAACAAGCACCACATCCTTTTCTTTTTTTTTTGAGGGAGGAGGGCCGAGAAGTGAGGGAGGGGGGAGGCAAGCGGAAATTTGTCCAAATTTTAAGGTAAATCAGAAAATGACCGAATTCGGACGTTAATCCTCCTGGTTGTGGGCATCAGTGGATCGAAAAAGACCACAGTGTCCCTGAATGCCGGGGGTTGGATGAGAACTGGGGAGAAACTATCACAGATGACTCCATCAGATAACTTACAGTATGAGGAAAACACCTTAGGCCCCACGATTGCCCGCTTCACTAAGACCTCGGGCACGAACCGCGATTCGCCTCGAGATCAATGATTAGGCCTTTAGGAAAATGAATTACCGTTTCCTTATTTCCCTCGAATCTGAGGAAACAACTTTCCCGAAAGACTTAAGCAACACGATTTTGGGGGAAACCAGTTCTTCCCAAACAACCCCTGCCTGCAAACCTATAGTGCTACATTCAGAATGAAATAGTTCCAGGTCACCAGCTCCATGTAATGGTTCAACTACACACACCAATGTTGGTGAGGGGGATGAGCAGGATGTTCTACCCTCAGCCTGACCATTCGGACTGATCTGCACCTGATAACTGTACCTCAGTTTTCTTCATTCTGTAACAGATTCGGTCCACCTTAACTACAGTCTACCGTCAATGCACAGGGACCTTATTTAGAAAGGCATGAATCGAGCCGTCGCCAGACTTTTTTTTTTTTTTTTGAGGGGGAGGGGCACTGCAAGGGCCCGGTGAAACATCACAGTACCAGGATTCGGCTGACCTCACCATTCCTATGTACCCGTCGGCTGCCCTCACCACTATAGGTTCACGGATGGACGGGTACAAGGATGGATGGGTGTCCCAGGAGAGGAGGGCAGCGTGGCTGGCCAGTTGTGGTATGAGAGACACATACCTTGATCATGATGAACCCTCTACCCACATATTGCCTCATGAAGGATTAAGATAGACTTTTCATAGTGTACGTGTTGCTGAGAGATAGTCTTCAAGGATTCTCCTTCAAGTTTATCAATGTACTTTGCACTTATTTATAGCGAGATCCTGCCAAATGGCTGGGTTAGCGCGTACCGCTCACCGAGGGAAAAATATCGTTCTGAAGAACAGCAGCCCAAAGCAGCGACACTTGGAAATCACAGAAGTGCTGGCTTGCTACGCTGGCGTTATTAACCCTCTTGATACCCATGAGAGAAAGAGTATTCATCACAAGTGCTGTATCGCGGCAGCGGAAGCAAGCGGCTCTTCATCCCAAACGCCTACAACCAACCTTAAGGTTCTCAGAAAACGTCACTCATACATGTGTATATATATACATTACCATCACAAGTAACTCTGCCGTAGTTAAACCACACTGCATCTACAGTCATGAACATCAAATGAGGCTAATATATTCGTCAGCCAGTTCTATAAGCTAAGGGGGAAAAATACAGGCACATAATGTGTGTGTGTGTGTGGACTGAGATATTAATCTTAAGTTCGAGCTTTATGGCAAAACTGCTGCTGATTATGGACAGTGGCTACCTAAACTCTAAACTCTACTAACTAATTTGGCCTTATGCTCGCCCTTTTAAAAATGAAATATATGATGATAAGAACTCCAAGCGCTCTTGCAGCCGTTCGTCTATGAATCATCTTTTGTTCGTCTGAAATAAACATTTTGAATATAAGTGGCTTAACTCGCTACGACTTTTGACCTTTAAAGTGTATTGTTCTTTATATTGACACACACACACACACACACACACATATATATATACAGAGAGAGAGAGAGAGAGAGAGAGAGAGAGAGAGAGAGAGAGAGAGAGAGA
>JAYMFT010018204.1:0-16555 GCA_038088735.1 Panulirus argus
TGTGTGTGTGTGTGTGTGTGTGTGCACAGTTCAACAAGAGCGAACACGAGAGTAAAATCCCTCCCGGAAATATACATTGTACATTTACATATATTCATCGATTAATCTCACGTGATCCCTGGAACACTACAGCGTGGACTTCAGACCTTAGTCATGACGGGGTCACACTGGCCCATTTCCCATCAGTTTCCCTCGGTAGACGTGACGCGTCCCGTTCCGTCCTGTAATGAAGGGCTGGAGGACGGCTGGTTTCGCGCACGCGCGCACACTCTCTGGGGAACCATAAAAACAAGCGGCCGCTCACCAGCGAAGGAGTGGCTGTTATTACCCGTGTTTTGTGGCTTAGAAAGGTCAGATGTGAGGGGAAAAACGTTTGTAGGTTTGTACTTGGTTGGTAAGAAAGAAGAAAATGGTAAAATGTTTACATTTAACTTATGAGACCGCTTCTCTTGCCAGTTTACTGGAAATATATCGGATTTCTTTTGTCTTCCTAGAGGTGATTTTTTTTTTTATTGTCGATTAAGACATATCTGATCCCCTCCTCCTCACTGCATCGTGCAGACCAAACCACGTGGATGACATTCCGAGGAGAACCGTTCGCGACGCGCCAGGCCACACTGTGTAAATAATCCCGTTTTCGTCAACCACTCAAATCAGAATCTATCATTCCCATTCACTATCGCCTCTGTTATTCTTCGCGGCCTGAGTAAACGAAGAGATTAAGAATGATTATCTGATTATGTTAATCATATTTTATATATTTCATAATTAATGCAGGTAAATAAGGTAATTAGCATAAGTAATATAGGTCTGGATTTGACTGCGGAAGGTCAGTTTCGAAACGACTGCCAAGCAGACGCTCGCTATTCCGGCTCCGTCCGTCGCAGGCCTGCAGGGGAAGACTGCGGCACTTGACAGTCAGCACAACTAGTCATCCAAAGGAACATCAATAGGAAAGGTATTTAAACTTTCTGTTGAATCCCTGTGTAAGTAAAAGCAGTAATAGAATAGCGGTGGAGTGGATCCTTCCCACCAAGGAGGAAGTGACCCGGGGAACATCAACTCAGCTTTAGCCTCGCAGGATTCCTACCGAATCTTTTCCGTCCTTGAGACACTATTGCCTGCATTACGCATAGAACTGGCATTACTTCAGGCATGAAATATGATCTGATCAGAAGATGAGGTTAATGGTGGTCATACGAAGGGTAATGACAAAGATTTGGCAACTGGTCTCGTGTTGCCTCGTTTTCTCTATGATTTATTGACCTGTTAAGGTACGCACCGCCTCGAAGAACGTTTCAGATTTTTTTTTTTCTCTTTATCTGATAATGACGACTTTGAAAAGACCTTAGATTTATCATCATCCGGACAGACTATGTGGACTGCAGTGAGGTATGTGGCAGCCTACATGACCCACGTCTGACACTACATTTTCGGTGGTTCGTCTAACTAGCAACTTCAGTATCCTGTTGCCTAATCCTCTCCACATTGCTGCCCTGTTGCTAGAGTGTTTCTTCTTTCTAATCCCAGGGAAACACTGATTGATTAACCCCTTGAGCAAAACTATCCTTGAGCACAATTCGTATGGCCCTTGGTTATGATTAGCAGGGTTGTGAGCGGACCCGTAAAGGAGTATAATCTAATGACAGGCCATTGTACATAAGGATTTTATTAATTTCATTATCATACTCAAGGACTAATCCGTCGAACTAGCTCGAGGGATTACAGTCTGATCAATAGTTACATATGGGTGGTGAGAGAAGTCATATTTAGCGATAATTTTGCTCTCTCTCCAACACGCCTTCACTCGTGGTCGGGTTCCTGTTGTAGAAACGCGTAGTAACCCTAGGCACCGTCTTCACAGGCGTCCTTCCGCACCTGCTCGTGCATATTCATTCGGCGAGACGTGCTCGGCCCCGACTCTGGGGACGGTAGAGAGGGGGAACCTACGACTCAAAATTTCCTCGTTTCCGTAGACCACATGGAATACGATGTTCACAGGAGTGTTCGTTGATAGTATAGGTTAAACGTTTACTCGTTAGTCGTACAGGACTCGGTTACTTCTGGAGAATGATTGGAAAATCTATCTGTTGCAGAGGGGAGGTGCTCGGGCCGAGCCAGTGAAAGATGGTTGGTAGGCCTCGAGATATAACAAAGTCTCGACTTAATTATAGACTCAAATGGATGTGAAAGTAAGTTCGTGTTTATTCATTCGTTTGATTATATATTGCGATCACTGCTTCGTTACTGTGTGCATATTTTTGTGAATATTTTGAACTAGCAGGGGAAAGTGAGTATGAGTACGTAGATTCGAAGCAGTCATACATACATATATTGTTTCGGAGTGGAGTTTTTCCCTCGTAAAGTGTTTCGAAGCATAGGTTTCCTACATAATGTGTTTTGAAAGTTGATTACTTTTCCGGATATTGTTTCGAAGCAGAGTCGTTCATATGTAAATTGTTTCGTTGTGGAGTCGTTCGTATGTAAAGTGTTTCGAAGCAGCTATTCATACGGATATTGTTTTCGAAGCAGAGTAATTCCCATGTAAACGTTTCGAAGCAGAGTCGTGTAGTGGCTATTAGGGCGAGGTCCTGGCGATTATGAAGCATATGGAACTACCGGGGTAGGTTCCTGGGACTGTCAGGATGAGATACCGATGAATATCGGGGGTAAGTACATGTGACTATCAGGGCGACGTACATGGGAATATCAGGACGAGGTACCGGTGAATATCAGGGCCACATATCTCGGGCTATCAGGCGGAGGTACCTAGGATTATCAGGATGATGGGTCGATGAATATAAGGGTAAGATATTTGGGACTATCAGGTTAAGGTACCACGTACAGTCAGGGCGAGGTACCTGGCACTATGAGGGCCTGGTACCGTTGACTAACTAGAACTTTCTGAGCGTGTCAAGGTGTAACCCAGCCTCCCAGTTAGCGCGAGATCGGGTTAAAAAAATTTCTACCCTAAGTATACACACGACATAGAGCAAATGATAAATGACGTACAGATAACAGAGATGACTTTCGTAGAGATAAGATCCGTGTAGATAAGGTCAGCCAGGAGGCAGGTTGTGGTGTGGTCTGGCCCTGAGGTGTGAGGCTATAGGAGGGCAAGGACGCACTTCTGTGTCGCTCCCATTGTGTATCGCTCCCAGCTGATGGCTCGTCTCCACACTGGTCTCTGGTTCTCAGACCTTCGTGGGTGCGACAGAAAGAATCCTCGAGCACGACAGTGAGACCTTTGGGTATGATGACCTGGCCGTTTTTTTTTTTATCTGGCTTGTAAATGTTAAGTCAAAGGTCAGGCCATTGTACCCAGGGGTCGTGGCATCATGCCGCGGTAAAACAGTCAAACTGATAGAAACACGGGACCCCCACGTTTGGCTGAGGACAGCTGGACATTTAAGTGTAGCCGTGAAATAACGTGTGATGGTGGAATACGAGACGATAGACTGTAGTCAAACGTTAACAGAGAAAGAGAGAGGAATAACTGAAGCAGAGCCTCAGGCAACAGCAGCTTGACAGATCCGGTAGTAAGTGTAACAGCTGCTCGTTATGTTGGCCTCTGTCTGCATACAAACTGCCCTCACTAACCAGTGGCCACAGCCGTAATATTATTGCTGGCTGTAATTAAGAGACTAATGTTCTCTTGATTAACGTGAACTTTTAACTTTTTTCCTTCTTCATACGAGTCGTCCCTTGACATTTACTTGTGGTCATCCATGTCCTGTGGGCGCCGGCTGGTCGGTGGGCAGCGGGTATGGGGTAATGACAAGAGAGGCAGTGGCTTCTACCTGTTACTCATAGCCAACCCCGTGTACCCACTTTCACGCTCTGACTCAACACGCTCATCCAGATTACACCCTCGCCACACCGCCCTACACACGCACTTCCCTCGTGTCCCACCCTCTCTCCCAGTACCATGTGCTGGCCTTGACACACTCGACCCCTCATGCACTCCCCTCCATACTCTCCATAGTCACCTCGGAAGTATTTATCTTCTGCAAATGACCTCCGTAAACCACCCACCCACCCATTCATCTCAGCCTCTCTCCGCTCTCACAGCTACGCTTATCTATGTATTACTCCTTCCCAGTGTGTGTACAGCATGACAACTCTCTCCCAAGACTACATCAATGCTGTCGACTTGCTGATAATACGGGGCTGACAAGAGAGCCATCTTGTGGCCTTCAGGAGACATTAGCGACGTCCTGGTGAAGGAGACATATTTGGAACGTCATAGATACACCGTCTGTTTATATCATATGGAAAGCCAAGAACGTTTAGGGGAACGTGGACTCCATTAAGGTTGATTCGTTCCTTTGAACAGTGTCAGGTGTTTTAACTGTGATTTAAGCCATAGTTCACATGCGTGCCCAGAGATGGCGCTGATGAAGAATATAAATAAGAAGTGTCTCTACCGAGTTCAGATTGACGCTAATAGATGGCGTTAGTATTCGGGGCGTCACCAGTCACTCTCAGCTACAGAAGAACAGTGATCTGAGATGAATTTCACCCTGGCCTAAAGATGGTAGTTGACCTTTGTGGGATCTTAGGACCGGGTGAAGGTCAATAGGTTGTGTTGGAGACGTATCAGTGTTGTGTCGTATGATATAGGGAATAGTTTTTCTTAGGGGATGAGGGGGAGAATATGGTTGATGGGGAGTATAATGGCGTGACCCATAACCCCATCAGTTTCTCTTCCTCTCATAAAACATCCGCCATAGCCTTCGACACAGGACGAATCTGTGTCCCCACCACCCGCTGCCGGCCACAGCCCTGTGCTATGAGACACGGGGCTCAACTCTGACCTTTAGTCCTGGGTGAAAGGTCTCGGAATTAATTGTAGATCACTGTTCTTCTGTTGGCGGGAGTACCGTGTGATGTCACAGCGGGAGAAGATGGAGAAGGGAGGAAGACGAGGTTGTCGGGAGTTAAATTATTTTCAGGAAGAAGTACCTTGATTTCGGGTAAGCGGCTGGTGTGGTCTGGCGTGATGGTTATCGCTGAATGGGTATCGGAGAGGAGGAAGGGAGGAAAGGAGCCTGGGATGGAACGGAGAGGGAGCTGGGGTGCCTATGGTGGACCAGTGAGGGCTGAAAAGAAAGCGGACCTTGAGTGATAGTGACCTCTGAGTGCCAGACATGTTGTTATCACCAAGCCTTCCTTACCACACACAAACACACACTCGGCAACCACCTGCCTCTCCCGAGTTCCTCTCCTCCTCCTTCACCCTTCTTTACTCTCTCTTCGTCGTATATTTCCTCTTTTTCGCTCTTTTTCACCGAGAAAGCTCGTGTATCCAATGCCTCTTTATTCAGTACAAGGGCCAGTAACTGGGACTTCAAGGGCGGGAGTGCTGTGGCCTTCAAGTAATCATAGTACCCCTGTGGTCCGTTTTCTATGGTGAATCTAATTCAGTCTTCCCTGGTGTGTTCCTGTTTGCTTCATTGGACATGCAGCTACCACGATTATTTTTTTTTCTTCTTTCTTTAGCCGTCCAGGTAAGGTATCTTAGCCGTCCCCGTAAGCTACCATAGCTGTCCATGTAAGCTACCTTAGCTGCCCCTGTGGCATCCTTAGCTGTCCATGTAAGCTACCTTAGCTGCCTCTGTAGCATCTGCAGTTGTCCATGTAAGCTACTTTAGCTGTTCATGTAAGCTACTTTAGCTGCCACTGTACCTACCTCAGCCGTCCATGTAAGCTATCTTATCTGTCCTTGTCGTCACAAGGAAAAGAAAAGACAAGATTAACTTTAATGGTATACCTGAGGATTTCTCCCTCGTTGTGAACTGGTGGACTAGTTAGCGATCATAGTCTACATCCGCTTCCCAGGTGATTCGCCAAGGTTCCGGACCCTAACTGCTTCCTGTGTCCTCCCCATCAACCCCGACACATGACACAGGTGCGCCAGGCAAGCCCGGGCCTTAATCACGAGCCCCAGCACATGTTTACCAGGCCAGCCATGTCCTCATCAGCCCCGATAGTAGTTACAAAGACACAAATGAAGACAAATACTCATGAATTCAAAGAGCAACAGATCACTGGGTCCTAACAAGGGTGTTTGCGGTAGTGGAAGAGGGCTGAACCTCATGGGATGATGTGCTATGGCTAGAAAGACAGATTTTCCAGAGAGGAAAACCTGTAATCTTTTCATATAGCTAAAGAAGCACAAATTATCTTAACCGTAAATTTGCTGCGAAATATTTATCAAGCCTCAGCTTAAACGTATCTGTGGTGCTGCTTTCAACTACTCAAACTAGTAAATCACTCCTTAGGTCAACAAGATCGTTGAAGAAAAAGTACTTCACCTCTTTCGAGACAAAACGTTTGCCCATTACTGATAGTGAAATCAAATGAATCTATCCTTCAGTAGGTCTTTCTATACAGATTATGAGAGCCTTTGATGATTCTGAAAACCTGTATTAGATCAGCTCTTAACCTTCTCTTTTCTAAGCTAAATAAATTTAATTCCTTTAGTAGGCTTTCATTGAATTTTGTTTCTCAGGACAGAAATCATCTTGGTTGCTCGTCTCTATACCATCTCCATTTTGTCTTTGCTTCAGTAGGGTGACCAACTCTCAAGTCATCCAAGTCTCTGGTAACTCTGGGATGCAATTTGTTAACTTTCTGTCCTGCTTTGATTAGACCTTTATACCTGCCTCTGACAAGGAGTCTTAAGCAACATGTCAGAGGCAACAGGTCCCAGGCAACATGACTGAGGTAACACGTTAGATGTGACATGTTTCAAGCAACGGTGAGGTAGAATGTCATAGGGCAACATGTGGGAGGTAATATGTCACAGGTACCGTGCTGTAGGTAAAACGTGGCCGACACCCCTCTCTTCCACTCCCGCTAGTAAGTCTTCCGCATCTTTAGTGAAAAGTGTAACAGCTGTCGCACTGCCCTCACACCCCTTCCCTCCCTATCCGTTCTGACGATACTGTAGCTCGTCTCTCCTCATGACGAAGTATCACGTTTGGGTTCCTCCCCCGGACATTACCTTGGACGACTTTACCACGCCCTCAGACCTCTGTCTCACTTGTCATCACTCCTGCGGCACTTCCAGTAATCTCTGCTTGTAGGTTCCAGAGAGCACATCTCTCTCTCAGGACACGAGCAAGATATATGGACCAGAGGACAGCCCTCTACTTTGTTTTGAAGGAGAGTGCGTCTGAACTTGCTCCCGTGCTTATTTCTCTGTTTCGCGTCTTAAAAGTCAAGCTTTCTATTTTTGAGATATGCGTTGGTACAGCCTGTCCCCAAACGGGTCACCTTCTAACCCTCTAAACTATCGTCCAAAGTGACTCATCCCCTCAACTCCCATGTCTTCACGCCTTCTGAATATCATAGTCTTCTTTCTATTTATCAGTGGTGGCTTTCGCAAAGACAGGACCACCGGTGATATCTTCTGTCTTACTCACGTCTGGCCATCCTCTCTGGGACTCTTTTTTTGCAGGGAATCCTATGTTGTGGCCCTTGATATGTCAAGAGCTTTCCAGTGGATGTGGCACCGGGATCTGGTCTTCAGTCCTCTTTCTGCTTTCGTCCCTCCCTCCGTTCCCTCTGGTCTGTCTGTCTCCGTAATTGTTGACGGATCAAACTCTCCCTTGTCCCCTGTCGGCGAGGGTGATCCCTCAGGGTTCTCTTTCTTGTCTCCAATTTTTTTTATTCGCTTTGTGAACGATTTTCTCTTTTTTCCTTTCCCTCTTCTGTAGATATTACTTTGGTTTCTGTTCCTGAGGAGTGGCTTCTTGTGTGCCCCCCACCATTAGCAGACTACACAGTACTCGATAACACAGTGTTGCGTGGCTACTGTGTTGTCGTCGGCCGTTCAGTGTGGTAAGCGGCCCTGGTGCCATTTTTTTCCCTCTGTACCCCTAAGGTGTAGAACTATTTACCTTCTCCCATCTTTCCTGACCCTCGCCACCGGGCTGTTTTTAAAGGGCTGGTTTTCCTTTTACTAATTTTTATATTACTTTTTGCCTTTTCTTTCCTCGCGTCTGCATGTCGATAGCCTTCTTTATTTCTAAGGCTTGGCCTCGGGTTAGGCCTTTATTCCGTGATCGAAGCCTTCGGTATAAGAAAAGAAATGGAGGTAATATGTCTCGGGCAATATGACGGAGGCAGTATGTCAACATGCCGCAGGACACAACCAACCAATCATAGCCTTGCCACCTCCATGCTAACTGTGTGGGGTCGTTAGGTTACACTGCCCACTAGGACCTGTATCGCTCCCCCTACAGAGCCTAAGTCCGTGGCCCACCATGTTTCATGCAGTGTGGGACGTGTCATGTGTAATGCGGTGCTGGACGCGTCAAGTATTATCATGTGCGTCAGTGTCGGGTTTCTGGCCGCTCAGTGAGCGGGAGGCGGGTATCCGCTTCCTCCCGGCTCCCGCCCACCTGGCCCGCCGGTCCTCACGGCCAACGGTGAAAGTGTGTGAACACTTGGGTGCCAAGATTGGCTCCTTTCATGTGTGTAGGCCTTGTGTGTGTTTGTGTGTACCTCTGGCTAGTGAGCTATGCGTGTAGGCCACGTTTGTACACATTTTGAAGGACAGATTTTTCACTTCCTCCAAAATTCGTAAATTCTTCCCCTTGTCTTTTTTACCCCCTTCATCAAGCTCTCTGTATTTCAATTAAGGTCCGGCCTTGATGTGGACTTTTGACCGTAACTGGAGCCTCCAACGTTGATAAAAAAAAAAACAAAAGGCTTGTGAGCCATGAGTGCAGGCCATATGTGTGCCTCTGGACTGTGAGTTGTGCTGGTAACAACCATGGCTTGTAGGCCAGGCTTAAGGACTCTGGTGTCCGAGTTGTGCTACTTGTAATTCTGACTCTCGGTCCTTGTTTGTGGGTCATGTCTGTCGGCCGTAAGGCACCATGCATTCAAGTCTGCCCAGGGAAGAGTGACTATAATACTTACTTGCGTATGTAGCTGTGGATTCTAGACTATGGACTGTGTCACTGGTCATTTTTTAAGCCATGCTTTTGGTGGCTGCCGTGGGCTCTGTCAGCGGTTCTTACTTGTAGACAAATCATAAACTTGGCGTCCAAACTGACATTTAGCAGAGTACACATAGTTCCTACTCTTGGTACGTACAGTAAACGCTGCACCCGCCCAGGCACCACACCTCATGCCAAAGTGTTTTATTTTGAATGTTGTCTTGCGTTCAGATTTGACTCTGGTTCATGTGGTAGTTTCTAGGGGTAGACGCTGCGAGGGAGGGTGGGTATTGCTGAGTGGAAACCTACAGTACTGCCGGGTATGGCAGTTATTGTATACACGTTTCGACACTTAACGTCTTGATGATTCTTCTTTTTCTGCTATGAGTTTTGCTATGCTGTGAGTTTTCATAATAAGCCTTATATTTATATATATATATATATAATGATAATATTGTGCAATGTGCGCGCACTTTCGTAGAACACAAATTCCCTCCAACTGCAAGGATTCGAACCCCCCTACTATATACTTGGGAGCTGGGTATACTAAACTCGCATAGCCTAGTTGTTGTGTACCCAGCTCCCAAGCAAATGGTTGGGGGTTCGAATCCTTGCTGTTGCACAGACCTATGGGACAGTTGCAGTGGCGAGAGAGGGAGCGAGCTTGTTTGCTAATGATGGCCTGCATTTGAACGGGATTGTTAATGCAAGACTGGGTATGGGTTTTAAACGAACGTATTGAGGAGGTATGTGCCAGGCGCAGGGTGAGGACCGACCCAGGAAGTCGGCTGTCAGTCAGTTCAGGTGTGACCACATGTGCTGCGTCAGGCAGCGGCGCGACGGAGCAGAGGTCCGGACCCAAGGGTTTGAGACACCGTCACCAGTGCCTATCCGAACGAAACATTTAATATTTTATACCAGTACCAGAATATTTAACTAACATGCAATGAATTGACGTAATATTATCTGTCGGAAAAGACTGAAATGATAGCAGTTGCAGAAATATATATAAATCCCGCTGAAAAAAAGAGAAAATGAAATAGCAGCGTTTGTGATCCCATGAAATGACGTTTTCTGTAAAAGTAGATTTCACAAACCCGGTGGTAGTGTTAATACCATACGGTTTACATGTCTCGATACATACGATTCACTGTATAATGAATTAATGATTAAGACGTCCAAAAAAATAAAGTACATTGTATGATGCAGTTTCATGCTTCGTGACAACAATGCAATCACTGTAGGAAATCATAACACCCCATCTTAAACTGGAATCTCGTGACGACAGGTTACAGCCAGGTTAACAAACTAACGGATTTAATTGAAGACTTTTTATACCAGATAACCCGAGACTCTGCAGACGAGGCAGCCATAATATAATCCACTGTTGACTGCCATTTCCATACCAAACAAACCAACATGGTATCCAATTTTAGATCATCAGACTATGCTAAATTTGCGCTGCGAAGCTGGTAACGCTAACTGACTCAGGCTTCAGAGACGTGGACACAGTTAATGTGGAAAGACTTCATGAATATAATACCTCCCCTTCAGAGAGTCTCTATCCACAGAAAGGTGGAATGGGGTTGTGTGAGAGAGGAATTAGTCTTTAGTCAAACATAAAGGAAAAGATTCCAAGGTACTGAAGCCTATTGGCAACAACCAGGATCATGAAATGTACATAAGATTGAGGAGTTTGTAGGGAGAAAATAAGTACTAGTGAAAAGGGCTTTGAGAATTGAAATTTTCACAACATGAAGAAAACCCCAAAGGAAATCCTCAAATACATTAAAAGAATTAAAAGGATACTACTGGCCCTTTAATAAATAAAGATTGCACCGTAAACGAACGGCATTAAAAAAAGATGGCTTCCCTTTGGAACAAGTATTTTATATCAGTATTTACTTTCGAAATTTCGTCCGTTACATGCCAAGCACAAAATATTTCTGGACATCGAAAAAAAAATGCATATGACATAGCGAGTGCTATGAAGAACTTAAATGTCCAGATAGACTCAATCCGGACAAGTCAACTGGTCCGGACGATATTTTCCCACAAAACTTCCCAGGACACTTCCCCCTTCCCAGGACACTCCTTTCCCGGCAAATAGGTTATCCGATCACCAAATATTGAACAAGTCACTGCGGGAAGGAAAGGTGCCAAATATCTAGAAACATGCTAATGTAACTCTAGTTTTCTAAAAAGGACATAGAGAATGCACATAAAACTGTCGTCCCATCAAAGCATACCTCGGTTTCAAGAAAAGTGTTAATAGCAGAAATTAAATAAAATTGTTGACTCGATGGGTAATAAAAAACCGGTCACCGACCATTAGTATGGTATTTCAGAAAAAAGACTATGTTCAAAACGAATTTGATTGAATTATTTAGTGACATATATGATAACCGGGTCACCAAAATACTTTATGATGTTATATACGTAGGTTTTAGGAAGCGCTTGACATAGTACCTCTAAAAAGGATTGACAAGTGACATTAAAGTTCGCGACATAGGAAATCGAATATGCTCGTAGGTAGTGGACTGCCTTTACAAAGCGGACTAGCTTTATATAGCTGACTGACCTCAGATGGCAGACTGGCTGTAGATGGCGGACTGGCTTTCAAATAGGAAACAATAGGGAACCATCCCACCAGCTCCACATAGCGAGCGGGGTCTCGCAAGGCTCATTTCTGGGACCTATACTGTTCATCGCTTATCATCGACATAGAGAGGACTTCCCTCTAGAATTTCGAAGTTTACTAATTGCACTGAATGGGAAAAATGGACGAATACGAAATTAGCAAATACATAGCTTAGCGAAGGATGGCCTCCTGAAGATTCCAGTGGATTGAGACATATTGATGATGTGGTCAGACGCACCAAAGGGATTTCAACAATGACGCAAAGTAATGCACCTTTGGCGCAAAAGATTTAAATCACGAGTACAAAATGCTCAGTAAACGGCTGTCAAAAGGGAAATAAAGAATAATACCCGGAGTAACCTGGGTAGCTAGGTTTCCTGGCTAGTATATAAACTACAAAACAAAGTATACAGTACCAAGGCTTTAGTACGGCCTGGTCAGACCTCACTCGGAATGCGCAGTTAAATTCTAGTCTTCAAGCCTGGTCAGCGATGATGATGATAAGAATGAATTCAGAGAAGAGCAGCCAAACGAAAGCCATCATTCGGAAATAAGCATTTTCAGGAGAGACTCAGAATTTGACAATAATTTTCTCTAAACAAGCGCACACTCCGAGACCTAAAAAAGATTTTCAAGTTATTAGATACTTTTAAAGTTTAACATGCTAAAGTTTCTTCAGACACGGATGCCATGAGTGGTAATAATGGTGTGAAGATGTAATTTTGCAACGTAGGCAAAAGTCTTCAACTGTAGTGCAATAGAATATTAGATCAAATTGTCACTAGATGTCGCAAGTGCAAAGACTATCAGTACCTCCAGATCAAGGCTGTACAAACACTTCATTGATATCTCTTATCAGTAAACAAGTCTGCCGCAAAAGCGATATATAAACCTAATCTAACCTACTGTAAGTTAAACTAAATGTGCGTAATGTAACATAACCACCCTTATCAAAACGTCTTTCCATATCACATCCATCCCATTCTACAATAAGAATCTGTAGTACAGATGACCAGTAGATCTCGCATGTGTTTGTAAGAGTCTTTTGTGCAAAGCATCCGACGCATGGAGGCGGCCGTCCCTAAGGGGATTGTTACGCCATGACCCTGACCTCGCCAAGGGAGGTTACCACCCACCCATGACCCAGAGTCATGGTTACCTGTCATGGAAGCTGATGGCAAGGGTTAATGAGGAGGCTCTTCCTGTCAAATTACCTCTTGCCTAACCCATATACAAAAGCTCGACAGTACATTGTAGGAGCACAGCGGTTCGACCCACTAGGTATGATGCCTGGCCTTTGACTTGACCCGAAAGGAGAGGCCATTATGCTCAAGGGTTGTACCGTCGTGCTCAAGGAGCGAATGTTTTACTACCGCGTATTCTCATTATATGAGCCAAGATGATCTTCGTTACTCTCATTCCTGTCAAGTGCTGCTCTAATCTTCCAAAGAACAGGCCTGCTTATACTTGTGTGTTGTTATGTTTTCTGTGTGTTGTGGTGCCAGAAATTTTCTGTAAACTGACAGTGGACTGGTAATTTCTAGGGTTTGTTTACAAAATGTGTTTGTTAATTTTCTGTTACTGATTTAGGTGTTATTGTTTGATTTTGACAACACTGACCACGAGAGTTCATCGCTTAAGCAAGACTTAACGACTTTCAGCTATGTTAGCGAATTCCTTAGCGGTCAGGTCAAGGGTCACACCCTCATGTTCATGAGCTGTTGCATTCGAAGGTCTAACCATTGTGTTCAGGAGGTTGGCAATAAGCCGTTGCTTTTTGTCGATATCCTGAGGAATTCACTTAATGGCGAAGAGTTTCCTTGTTTACCTGATGTTCTAAGCCTAACACGATGCACTTATCCACCTAACCCAACGTCCCTATCACTGTTAGCCTCGCAGCAGCTGTCAACAGAGGCGCAGGCGGAGTGGCACTTGTTTTCAGTAATGGTTGTGTCAGCGTCTGTTACTGTGAACTAGGCCACAGGAAGCCCAGTGCCGCAGGTGCAGCGCGGCTGGCTCGGCCACACGGACAGAACTGTGAGCGTGGCGGGCCACACGAGCCCGGGAGGGAGGAATACATAGATTCTTGGCCGACGACAGAAACCAGAACGTTTCGGAAGGTGCCAGAGGAACGTGCCACAGAATCCAAGAAAGACAGAGGCACACACTGGGGAAGAGTAAGGACAGGAACCAAAGAGGAATTTCAAAGACCCCGGAGGGCTTAAGGGGTCCAGGAGCGGCCCCGCTGGGAGGCCCGGAAGGCGGGTGGGCGCGACTATCGTCCTGCTGGTCGCCATGCTAGGCGACGCCCACACGCCCGTGTCCACGCCCATGCCTACACCCACACGTCGTGGCCAGTAAACAAGCGTGGCGGACCCTCGGCGTGCCCCACCATGAGAGCGCAACCGCTGAACAGTAACGAGGAAAGTTCATTGTTGTTTCTGGTCGTTTAGTGAAGGTCAGTCGAGGAAGGTGACCTTTAACGTGCGCCATGACGCAGCCTGGAGGACCCCGCCTGGCCCCCATCCTCACCCATGGGGGCCACATCTCTCCACAAGCGCCCCTCGATCTACAAGGTAAGTCTCACCTTTTCATCCCACTTGGTCGTCTGGCCAGACTCGTACGGTTTAGAGGTCACTGTAACATGTATTCTCCACTGGACGTTATTCTTTTGAGCGCCGCTGTCGCAAAGGTTGGCTCTCCTGAGGTCCCCGCGGCATGGGGAGAGAGAGGGAGAGATAGGGAGGAAGAGATGGTCAGTGGAACATAACACAAGAGTTTAGGAGGATCCATTGAGAGGATGGTCAGTGGAAGGCCACTGGGTCCTTACCAGCGACCATGGCCCACTGTGTCCCTGCCCTGCCCTGCTCTACCGGCACCGCTAGCGAGACCTTCCCTTAGAAGGAAAGTCGGTGCTCAGCAGCGAAGGACACTCCTCTCTGCCTAGGACATTCCTCTCCTGCCAGGATGCCACTCCTCCCTTAGCTGGTCAGTTCTTAACCATTTCCAGGAACCTGTTCTCGGCTGAAACTCCCTTGTTAGGACTCCCACCCCCTCCTGGGACACTCTTTCCTTACCCATTCCCCAGAACATTCTTTCCCTCCCAGGACCCGCTTCCTCTGCCAGGACCCCCGTCCTCTGTTGAGGCATTTCTTCTCATTCTAGGACACTTCTCTCTCTCTCTCTCTCTCTCTCTCTCTCTCTCTCTCTCTCCCATCCTCCCACCAGAACATACAACCATATCTAGCACACCCTTTCTTGCTAGACACTGCTAGAACACTCCTTCAGTGCCAGGTCACACCTCCCCTTGCAAGCTTGCCTGGACATTCTCCTCCTCTCTTAGGAGATTCTTCTCATCCGGTAGGCCACTCGTCTCATCTGGGACACTGTGCCCATCCATACAAGAGCGCCTCTCCATAGTTTGGACATGTTCTCCCTTCCTGGGACGTTCCTAGCCAAGACGATCATCGGTTACGAGAGGATATTGCTATTGCTGATTCCAGCACTTCCTCGTCGCCAGAGTGCTTCACCTCGTGTTAGGACACTCCTACCCTCTTGGGACACTTCCCCCTTCACAGGACATTCCGTCTTTCCTGGGACACTAATCGCTTTTTGGGTACTCCTCACTTATCACACTTCTCACTTTCTAGGACACTCCTCTATTCCTAGGACTTTTTACCTTGCTAGGACACACCTCACTGGCTCGGACACTCATCCCCAGCTAGGACACCCCTCCCCTGCTTGGACACAACGCTTGCTAGGACATCGTTTGTTAGGACACTACGCCCTCCAAAATAACCATGTTAGGTTGTTTTGGTTTTGTTGATTTCAGCAAAAAGTGAGACAGTATGTTGCTGCTTTCCAGTTACGTACATACATACATACATACGTAATGGTAAGCGTTACCGTCCATGAACCAGCACGGGCCAGCCAGGGGTCGGACCCCCCTGAGTTTGAATCCTGGGCGTGGCAGTCGGCCCACACCCAACCTAAGAGTTCATCCTCCCCTTGAGACTGGTCGATAAATTGGTACCTGGTTTAGGGTGGTGTGTGGGTGTGTGTGTGTGTCTACTTTCATGCAAAAGAATGATACATACATATATGCAACACACACATAGTAATCACAAATTTTAATAACATACTACATACATACGTACATAAATACATGCACTGAAGAGTTCTTCGAGAGATGTAGGGATGGTACCGTCAGAGAACATGACATGAAGTTAAGCAACAAACTTGTTAAAACAGTTGTGAAGAAATACTTTTATAGTATGAGACTGGTGGATGAATGGAATAGGACTCAGTACATGGTTAATGCAAACAGCGAGCAAAAATGTAAGAAGTTGTATGATACAGGGGAATGGGCAGGAGATGGGGGCCCAACGAGTGTAAAACTTCCTCCCCATATGGTAGAAATAAGTAATTACAACTAAGTAATTACATACATGTAGTTGTTCAGCTTACAGCTGGGAGAAGTATGGGTGTTTTACAAAGCCCATGTGATTATTGCATGCGAGGATTGTTTTATATCGCATCTCCAGCCCTTCGACACACGTTTACACTCGTACTGAGCACCGGACACAGAAATAGCGGAGAAGCGTAAATGGGAGATGTCAGGCTGTCAGGAAAGGTGTGAGGAAATACATTGCTAGCGACAGGCTTAATGATAATTACTTACAGATAATTACTTGTAGTTGATTATAGATGATTACAAACATGTACATCACGAGCCCCGTGGTACAGTGGTTAGGTTTGCCATCCTGGATTTTTAGATTAAGCTAGAAATTATTTAGCTATCTGTCTATCTGCCTATCATCCATTTATCTATCTATCCGTCTGTCTATATATATTACCTGTCTATCTGTCTATCTTTCTATCTGTATATCTATCCATATTTACTATATATATATATATATATATATATATATATATATATATATATATATATATATTTATT
>JAYMFT010018214.1:0-31321 GCA_038088735.1 Panulirus argus
TCTTCGTCTGTTTCCTGGCGCTACCTCGCTGACGCGGGAAACAGCGATCAAGTATAATAAATAAAATAAATAAAATATATATATATGTGTATAAACATATATGAAGGAAGAGACACAACTCTTGAAGACTTGATTTTTGTAATGGTAAAGTCTCCCGAGAAATTAGCTTTTATTTTCATATGTATTTACAGAAGTGTGCTGTTCATCATTATATATTTGTATGTGGCATTTGTGGATCTGAAGAAGGCATATGATAGGGTTGATGGAGATGCATTGTGGAAGGTCTTAAGAATGTATGGTGTGGGAGGTAAACTGCTAGAAGTAGTGAGAAGGTTTTATGAAGGGTGTAAAGCATGTGTACAAGTAGGAAGAAAGGAGAGTGAATGAATACAGGTCAGTCTGCAACAGGGATGTGTTGTTCCAACATTCCTTGTCACTGATTTTCCATCTGTTTCAAGGCCAGCTTCTATTCTTCCTTGTGGAAACATGACATGGTTTAGTCCATCCCAAACGAGTATCATCTCACAACTCAGGTTCTTTGAACCTCCTCTCAGCTCTCACTTTTTCAGAAACTTTTAATCTTGTTTCTTCTCTACATTGACCTGTATGGCTGTCAGGAACAGGATGCATTATTGTCATCATATGTTTTTGACAATTTGGCTGCTGAAATTTGGCCCCATTCCCAATGCAACATATTATATTTCATTTCCAATCTCAGCCCCAAATTTTCCAATGTGAATTTGAAAAAGATACACAAGCAAAATCTGTTACAGTAATTACTCTAAACATTTTAAAGAATGTACACTAGATATAGTAATACTGCATCTAAATAACTTTTTTTTTTCAGAAATAAAGTTTCCTGGAAATTGTCACTAATTTTTCTAGTTTGAAAGGCTTTGGCCCCATTCCCAAGAGGTAGAAATTACAGTGATATCCCCTGAGAGTTCTGTTTGGTCATTCTCTCTGTTCCATTTGGCTTATATCTCCTCATCATTCTTTAAGGAGTCTTATGTCATGGCCCTTCTTATTTCAGAAGGGTTTGATAGGATCTACCATAGGTCTCTGATTTCTAAACTTCTGTCCAATAGCTCTCTCCCTTGCTCTGTCATTGAGTTTTCAACTCCTTTTGAAGTTGGTTTCTTCATCCTCTCCTATTAACAATGGTGTTCCCCAAGGTGCTCTTCTGTCTTTACCATCTTTCACCTTTTTACTGATGACTTTCTGAGTAGTCCTGTCTAGCCTTGTGCTGCTGACTCTCTCTTCACTCTTCAGCTTCCAGTAGCTCACCTTACTTTTACTCTTTCCTCATTTCAGATTTGTATATCAACTGATTGTGCTATTCATAATCTAATCAAGTTCAGTGCTTCTTAAAAGAATTTTTTTTTTCCTTGCTCTCAAATTCTTCCTAACCTTATATTTTTTGTTTATTCTTTTGTAGAAAATCTTAACTTTTCAGTATATGTGAAGTTTTTGACTTCTCTAATCTTCCTTGAAAACTCCATATTCCTGAAGTATTTATATCTGCTTCAAGCTATTCAAAAATTAGATCAGTTCCTATATGAGGCACTGCTCACTTAACTGGAGAGGGGGGATTGCTTTTCTTCCAACTTTCATCTTGACAGAGTTTAATCAAAAACATTTTACCTTGTAACCTAACTCCCGCTCACTCTTTGCCACAATATTGCTGATTTCATTCTTTTTGCAGATATTACATAGGTTTCAGCTCTCAGGAGTTGGCTGTTTGAATATTTCCTCCTCTTGTTAGTTTATACAATACCTGAATGGCCTCTATATTCCATAGATATTATGTGAGATTTGTACGATTTATACCCACTCCTGTAATCTCTCACTCTTTAAGAGGGAGACAATGATCACTTTGAAGTTTTCTCACTAGGCCTTTCTGAGATGTGAGCTCTATTTTCTGTTTTTATGCATTTGAGTTGGGTTTTCAGAAATAAATGCTGGGAGATCCCATACATTAATGAGAATGGTCATCATAGAGAAAGACCTCGTTGGTTTGGACATGAGTAAAAGGTGAAGGATTAAGTTTGACTGAATGATGTGTGTACGAGTAGAATTAGAGAAAAGCCTAAGGTAGTTTTGTGTGAGAGTAGAGAAAAGCCTAAGGTAGTTTTGTGTGAGAGTAGAATTAGAGAAAATCCTAAGGTAGTTTTGAAGGACAGAGGTTGTATGAATGTGAATGAGATATTTTGATGGACAGATCTGTGCAAGTATGATTATGTGAATGAAATATTATGATGGAGAAACATTTAGAAATGTGTTTTAGTTATAAAGTGAGAGAGATTCTAAAGAGAATACCCTGGTGTATAATAGTAGAATACTCATAAGATATATTATAGACAGCTAAGCTTACCTACTTATCACTTATTTGTGTTCCCTTTCTAGTTGCGTAAAATCTACCCAACTGCAGAGTTTCCTCCCAAACGTCTCCGAAACACAACTCCCAAGGTCTTGGAAGCACGTCGTGCAGGCTTAGAACTGTGGGTACACTCTATTCTACTTTTTCAGCCAACTCCACCAGCATTACTATCATTCTTACAGGTCCATAATTACCAGCCATCTCATCAAGAGTAAGTGATTAGTTGTATTTTAGAATTGCTAAAGATGTAAAGTGCAAAAAGAGTACACATAAGTATTTTAATTAAATCCATTTGTTTATCATTTTTAAAGAGTTCATGTAAGCTTCCTTAAAGGAAAGGCTAAAATTCATTTTGGTTAGGAATCTCAGTCTACCTGTTAAGCTTATTGAAATAGCCAAACTCCATTATTAACCCTCCTGCCTATTGTTGATTTATTTTTTAAGTCAAGAACTCTTAGACAAATATAAGCAATGTACATTAGTACATTCAGCTCCTTAGATTATATTTTACATCAGTTGTTACTTGATACATTACTGAGCTAGTCAGAGTATCTGGAAAAGGGATGTATCTCTGAACCAGTCTGATGAACTAGGAAAGGGATCCCAACCTTTTTGCATTGAAGGGATAATGTAAAATTTGAGGAAAAGGCTGTCAGCAACATAGCAAGTAGTCATTAAGTGAGCTTAGTACATATATAGAATCATAGATTTACAAGAAAAACAGGTAAAGAGGATGACCATGATTCATACTGCTTATGATTTTAAAAAGAGGGCATTAAGTGATGAATATTAATAATGTTAAACTTGCCACAACATTTTTCTGCCAGCTTTTAACATGAGGTATATGACAAGGACGCAATTTGCCAATAACCATGAAGATTGAAGCGTGTTAGACTTGACAATATTTTGCTTTTATGTACTACATAGTTGAAAATGGACTCAGGTTGTTAGGTTAATCATAGTAGAAATTAATCTTCAAAGCACATGTTGACAAGATTAAAAAAAATTTCGTTATTTGCCAAGAAATATTTAATGTCATTTTGAATTTTCACACTGTCCATTTCAAACTTTTCCATTTAAGATATCTGCTGCTTAAAAGCAATAGTTTTTGAAATTTTAGTTGTGTTGAAAAGATTCTCTACTGATTCTGTAATACAAAGCTCTTTAAATCCTTAACTGAATGCTTGCTGGTGTTTCATTATGGACTACAAAAGTTAGAGGATCAAAATAATTTTCAGTAAGTGTTTTAACGACTTCTTCATGTTTTGGAAGTGTAGAAATGATATCCATATAGATACAGTTTAAATTTAAACACATTCATTGAATTGATCATATGAACATTATATGTATCATTACTCTGAAGCTCCAGAGTTATACCTGTGTGGTGATAAGCCGCTCTAGTAAGCATAGTGAGACCTTTATAATCAGCCTCATCATGAAGAACAGTTCACTCTAGTTTGAATAAGCATGTAACTTGCTATAGTATCATAGGTAAACAATCTATCTGTCTATAACTCTGATGCCTGTTCCTCCAGGAACTCCCATCAAAGGAATGGCCACAGCAAAGAGACTCCACTTATCCCTGTCCTTACATTCCTCCCTGGCATACACAATTCCACATATTCTTTCTTCATTTCTCTCCCTCCAGTACTCTTCCAATCTATTTCCTGATGTCACAGGGAGACTTATCGTCTTGCCAACCCCTTTAATCGTACTGTCATGCACTCTCCATGTTAACTCCCCATCTTGCATTCTTTCCACATGCTCACACCACCTCAAAGTATTACGTTTCACCCACTCTTGTACTCCACAATTTATTCCCTCTGCATTCTCTGCCATACTATATCTCTCGTACACTCCCTCATTACTTTCTTTATTCCATCTATTCATACCACATGCACATCTCAAATAACTCAATTTCCACAGCATGGATGGACATTTCCTCGGTCACATAAGGAGTAGCCATATCTCTTCTGTGATATTATAGGCCTCTTTCACTGTATTTTCCCATTCAGTATTTTGCCTTGCTCTGTAGAAAACAGATGGTTGCAGTGCTTAAGACTTGACTTTGTGAAGTGTAGACAATTATGTCATTCATAATTAGAATTGTTTTTCAATTGAATAGTGCTAGCTTGCTTACACAGCCGTGTTCACCTCCCCACTGTTGCCCATAATCCAAAGACTTACATTCATCATATGTTTTTTATGTTTTAATGCTTTTCATATATTTGATTGAATAGTTAGTCATTCATATAGTGTCTGATTTTGAATCAGTCATGCAAATATGGCCATGTGGTCCTCCCACAATCTTGTGAAAGGCATGTCAGAGTGCTGTAACTGCAGTATCATTTAAGTTCATATCAGATGGTGGACACTGGGTAATGATTCCATGAGTATATCCATGCATCTGATGCTATCTGCTTTCCAAAAGATAAATTTTCTGTCATTTATTGTTCTTATTTGTTAATAACATATGACCAAATTGGCCCATTTTGTTTTCTGTGCTGGAAATGACAAACTTTACGTCAAAAATATGAAGAGGTTAGGTTCATATTTGGGGTGAACCCCCTAGATTTTAAGTTTGGTTATTCCTGTGGTTAGGGGTTAGTTTTGGTTAGGTTTCTTTCTAATCAGTTTAACCCCACCTTTCTGTATTACATAAAGGTCTTACCCAGTTTTCAGGGTTAAACATCATTGGAGCTGGTAAAGTGATTGGTACCTCCCAGTTTACTAAATCTTATTTTACACTCTGATTGGGTTTTTATCAGCATGAACTACTTTCTTTTTCATATATGCTCATCTTTTCCTGGCTCAGCAGGATAGCATTTAGAACAAACAACTGAGTAGTAGAGGAATAGTGCTTCTATGGTGTTTTCTGTTCCGTAGAATTTGTTGATGCAAATGGTAAGGAGTTTCTGCCTCCTGTTCCCACCCTTCTTAGTTGCCTTTTGCAAAATGCAGTTGTGTGGATAGTATTGCTGCTCTCCCACCTCCAGAGAGTATTGATGAACTACATGTAATAGGAGAGTTGTCAAGATTTGTAGAATTTAACCAGTTTTTCCTCCCATATTCTCAGAAAATGAAGCTTCTGATTGTTTCCATCCATAATAGTAATGTCCATGTATAGAAACATTCTAATACCTGCATCTGTTCCTATAGATGTGTTGGGATTATATTGTCTCGGACATGCCACAGTGGACGAAAGATCTTTTTAGAAGCCAGTTGTTCAAACATAATTAAGTTTCGTTTGATCAAAATGTATCATGAAACTTTGTGCTCAGTTTTATTATTCTAATTTGTATCATGAATATTTTGTTTTTATTATGTTGGTGAAATAATGATTTTGATTTAGCATTAAGGCTGTAATACATAATATAATTTTTCATCAGTTTCTGCTGTTAAGCAGGTTACTCTTTACTTAGTTTTGTGGAGGACAGCTACATTTTACTTTTACTTAAATCATTTTCAGGATAGCTGCATTTTACTGTACCTTTATACAAGTTCATTCCCATAGTAACAGTCTTTTTAGTAGAGCAGAGATATCCTGTACTTTTTTCAAATTACAATTACCCTTTCTCTTAAACAGTGCCGCATCCATAAAAACAAAAGAATATTGGTTGCATTACATATTCTTGACAAATTTTCCCATTCACTTTCTACCACATTAATGCTGTCATCTACTCTTACACATGTACAACTAAGACCTACTGATAACATTGTATCTAGTGTTATTTTTTGCCACTTTAAAGGCTGACTTTGGCATTCAGCTAGTTCCTTTGTACACCACAGGAAGCCTTTTCTTCTCATGGATCTTTTGAATTCCTTTTATCATATGACCTTTAATAAATCCATAAATGTTGTGTTTTGTTTCACCTTCACATCTGAATCTTCTTTTTCTTACCTGCCTAAGTGCAGAATTCATTACTACATCCCCTCTTCATTTTTTTGATTACCCTTTTCTTTCATGTACAAAGTGATTAATATTCATTTAAACTCTTAATCACCCTTTTATTTCATGTACAAAGGGATTAATATTCATTGTAGCACATTCCCAATCTTTTCATATTCCTAGTCGACTGAGCAAAAAAGATTGGAAATTAGAATGTGAGATGACTAAATGATGATTGGAAGTTATTAGAAGCTGTAAATATTTGCTAGGAAGTATGCCATAGGTATACCATATGCATATAGAGTAAGGTGGTGTAAGATCAGTCTTATTAAACACACACATACACAGAGCAGTCCCGTAACGTAGGACTTGCTGGCCTTTGATGGTCTTTCCTGCTGAATGAACCAAGGCTTTAAACTCATTTCTGTCTGTTAGATTTCAGGCAACCAACTGGAAATCCAGTATTCAGAATAGTTGCCCTGTTAGAAAGAAATCTTTTCCTTTGTTCGGCATGATTTCTCTCCTTATATGGAGGATCATATGGCAGCACTGTATGACATACAGAGTCTTTCGCATTGGGAGAGAGTGCCAGAGAGACTCGAGCAATCGGATGAGCTCTCGCACTCACACGCCGATCTTTTGCAATGTGACTACACAGCGCTTTCAGAGCGTACACCGTTGCATTCGATCTCGTCGTCGACAAAGAAAATTCTGCTTTTAACATGATTTTACGACGACAAAGAAAATTCTGCTTTTAACATGATTTTTTATTTTGTAGTGCTTTTGTTAACCATTTAAATGTGAATACAGTTTATTTTGTCGTTAAGTATATCTAAACTTTCGTAAAGTGAGCTGGCAACAGTGCATGGGGGCCGGCCCTTTGGCCTTGATGATATCTGTGTAGTATTGTACGGTGCCGAGCAATCACAGAGTTTCTTCTTTATGATCTCTGCCTTGTTGCCTGCTCATCTGGATTGACATGTAAGTGTATTCACAGATCCACCATGAGACGGTATAGAGATCTACATCATGTTCCATTGCTGGGATTTTGTCTTGTACAGGAAAGAACTCTTGGAAATTGATTGAAAGCGGTCGACACGTTCCACGGCATTCACGTGAAGCCTCCCGCTTTCATGATCAGCTCACCAGGCATCTCTGATGTATCGAGAGAGATACCTGAAGTGTACTTTTCTTTTCCGGTTGATACCCACAGCTTAAATGATTAGTTCACTCTTGTCGGGTAATATGAATCCTACAACCTGATTGGTCGAGCGATGATCAGCCGGCACCTGCAGATGACTGCCAAAACAAAGTTGCCATCTCGCCTTAACAAGGTGCATGGATTTTAGAAACTTGGGTTGTTGTAGAGTATTGGTGACCTTTGTATCTTTAACCGTATGTAAAGATGTAAGGTATACGGCAAGGTCAGTATTTGTTAGTCCGGTCCCGGATTTGGTTGTAATTGTTTATTAACCTTATAATAGTATTATTTTGAAAGTTTGTTTTATATGTTACTCTTGATACGAAGGGAGATGGTTTGTTAATCTATGCGAGGCAGAGATTTGTTTGTTTACCGTTACCAACGTGCTGGGATCCATGGAAACATAATGCAGAATATTTCGCCAGTTTCATTATTACTCGTCACGTACTTTTTTAACGTACTGTTTAGTTTTACTGTAGATGTCTTGATTTAAGCTTCATTTTATCTACATTTCAACATCCTAGAGGCAAAGTTGAAGGGGAAAATTTGTTTCTAAATTTTGGCACGACGACAGAATAATGTAGAGAGTGAACGATACATAACGTAAAGGGCTTATGGTGACATGAAACGCGCCACAAATGTAGAGGAAGTCTGGTATAACGAACCGTCCATGACACGATGGTTCGTCTGCCCCGTCATCAGTGAGAACCAGTTGAGTCTGGTGAGTAAGTCATATTCCACACAGGTGTGCATGACTGGAGCTACCAATGGGTAGGTGTTTCCATGGTCCAGCAGAAGCGCCATGTCGTATTGAGCGTCCCCAGAGGCAAAATTCGCTGGTATGTTTGTGCCACATTTTTCCTTTGCGTGTGTACTATGCCGTGCCACTTGCTCTTCACGACCCTGTTGATTATTATTAGTTATATGTTTCTGTTGTTATTGTATGGTGAATCCAACGATACGTCATGTGTTTCTGTTGTTAATGTGTGGTGAATCCGACGATACGTCATGTTAACCGCTGTTGTGAATGCAGTTACTGTTCATAGTGATGTTATATCTATAGTTGCTCTAACTTAAAGCTAGAAATTGCTGTGTTTAGCAATAGAAATTATGAAATAGTATTTACATTTTAAGCACTTTTATGTGATTGGCGAAGTCAGTAAATTCAAGGTAAGTTAAAATGCCTCGAAATGGCGGTCAATAAATTCAGGGTAAGTTAAAATGCCTCATAAATTATATTTTCCTTTTACATTCTAAGTTATTTCATTGTAACAGATGTGTATAATAGTAAATTCAAGGCGAGTTAATTACGTCCCGTAATAAGCGACTGCGCTACCTGCTACGTATACTTACTCACTATTATTACGGATGCTGACGTCGACACACCAACATCGTTTTCGTACATGTTTGATGCCTGTTGTCCTCCATGTATTTCAGACATAAAAAGTTGTTCCGTGAGAGAAAGGGCCTCAACCACAAAATTAGACACAGTAAGCTAGTTAACCTTTGAATGACTTCGACCACACCTGGTTTCATTTAAACGTAATGATCGCATTCACCAGAGAAATTGACATAATGCACCGTTCTAAAATAATCATTTTATGAAAAAGGTCTTTTCCATCGTACTAACTACACTAGTGCATTACACATTGATTATTTTATCTGCTAGTTGGCACCGTTGTCAGAGTAGTACGTTGCCGACGAGTGTATTTTTCCCAATTTTCATTCTTTGAACTCGCCTACTTTTCACATTGATTTTTTCTCCTATTGAGATTCGTTTCATTATCAGATCTGATAAGCATAATATCATTTGTGATTGTTCTGAATCATTCGGAGTCCCGGGAAAACTCTAACCCGTTGCCATCTTATGCTAGGTAATGGCTTGTAACGGGCAAGCCGATCAGCCTTATGTAATCCCCGACTCCAACATATCCTTCTAAGCTGACCCAGACCTACTTACCTCAGCATAACTCACGAGGGAAAAATATACTAGTCGGCAAAATATCGCTTGACCCACCTGTGCCGACAAATTGGTTGAATGAGGGTTACATTCATTATTGAGCTGTAATTTAACAGAAATACGCATATCTCGTGCTGTGTCTTTGCTCTTCGTCCTGTGTGTGTATATAATTTTTGTTTGGGTTTTAAAGGGGGAAAGCGTTGCACCCGTGTTTGCTTTTTTTTTTATCAAGTTCCAAGCTCCAGACAAGGACAGAAGACCACAATGTTGGCGGGGTCGTAATGAAAAATATAAAGAGATTAATGAAAGGGAAAAAGAAATGACAAGAGGTATTTTGCGAATTTTGGTGGAAGTGAAAACCAGTCCTTTCAAAAGTGCTGGTTCAGTTTTTGGGGAAAAAAAAAAACATGGGAGGGTAGAGAGTTCCAGTTCCATTGTGTGAGAAAAGTATACTTACCGAAACGGTTGACCTTTGAGTTGTCAACAGCCACACACTACTCATGTGATGCAGCAGCTTGCCGAGTATTGCGTGGTCTAACTAGTGACAGGGGTACTCAAGTAGCCAGCTGTCGGAAACAAAAACCAAACTTATACCTATAGGAAAGGGCGTAGGGCAAGTGGGTCAAATTTTGAAGTTAGCTTAGGAGAGTTGATTGGACCTTTTTCGACTCAACTCTGTCAAGTAAGGATGTGAGAACGGTGCTTCATACAGGGAAGGATCAGTCCTTTTTATAAAGGGAGCAACTGTTTGAAAGAAAAGAAATTTCAACATGAAAAAAGATATACCATTTTCTAGAGACAGATTTAGCTATTTCCGTAATGGGAGATTTCCAAGATAGTGTGGATGTTACAGTAGTACCAAGTATGTTCATAGAGAGTGGAATTACAGATCTGTCAGGGGAGAGAGGACAGTTGTAAGGAATTTTCGATAGAGAGATGGGTTTTGAAAGTGTTAAATTAAACCAGATTTCGTCTATCCCACTGAGATATCCAAATTTGTGTTTATTAAGTTGTGTTCAGACGAGATGCACATTGAATGAAAAAAGAAGCAGATTTAAAGGATGTGGAGGAGTGCAGTTTTAGGTCATCAGCATATGCGTGCATTTGGTGATGTTAAAAAAAAAAGAGATAGGACAGAACCTCGAGGGATACCGTTAATGATGGAGAAAATGGGAGAGGCAGATGCATCAACAACTAGCTGAGAGTGATTGTCCAAAGAGGAAGCTAGATATGAGGGAGGAAAGCCAAAACGGGAGCTTAAAGATGAGACCCTGATGCCATACCCTGTCTTAAGCTTTGGATATTATTAGATAGGATTCCCTAAAATTTTTCAGGGATGATGGTCAGATCTTGGTAAGATAGGAAAGAATATCACCAGTGGATCTCTCCTTATGGAAGCTGTACTGGTAATCAGAGAGAAGACTGTAAGATTCAAGATGTCTGAGGGTATGGCAGTTAAGGAGGGATTCGAAGACTGGAAATGGTAAATGTCAAAACAACAGGACCTTAGTTAGAGGGGTTAAAACAATCACCGTTCTTATGGATGGGTTGTTCCAACACATGCTTCCTTTTTTTTTTTTTTTTTTTTTTTTTTTTTTTAGAAATGGAACAGATGCACATGTACAGGATCAAGTTCGAAGATATACTGTGTCAGTACGTGGAAATGAGTGCCTTGCATAATCCTTGTCTTCAGAGGGAAGTGCTTTTCAAATTGTTTAAAAAGTGTGCGTTGAGGGATATAGGGTTAGTATGAAGAGTATCGGGGGAATGAATATTACATCCAAAATAGAGTTAGAGGAGAAATGAGAACCAGTGAGAGTTGCTTTGTTTAAGGGAGAGACGGCTACAGTACCGTCAAAACAGAAAAGTAAGTGAAAGGTAGAGCAACAGAAGTTGTTAGCACTTCCCTGAGCTAAAGACCTATTAGGGAATGAAGAGAAGAGGCTTTTGCATTTCTTTTGAATAAAGGAATGGTTTACCTTATTCATAACATACTTGCAATGATGTATGGTAATGGTAAATGCTGAAAGGGAGCCAGAGGAAGGAGAGTTTTCCAAGCCCAGTATACATAATTCCTTGCTTGAATTGCCTCAGAACAGGAAGTTAAACCATGGATTGGAAGAAGTGGTCGTTTTGGAAGAAGACGGGATAAATGTTTCCATTCCTGCAACAATAACCTTAGCACTGCATTTGGCGGAGACAAGCATCTTTATATGAGACAATAATTTAACCAAGGAAAGTCAGAAAAGAATTTTTGTAAGTTATTTAAGTCGTCTTTGTTGAGGTGCTCATTATCTACATACAGAAGTAGTTGCTGGATAGGGAGGTGCCTTTAAAATTGATACATTTATGAGTGTGTGGTCAGATGAACCAATTGGGAACGAGATTGTGTAGCCACAGATCTGGAATATTAGGAGGGTGGTCACAGCAGTCAGGAATATGGGTGAGGAGGGTGATAATTTGCTCAATATCATTGTGAATGGAGAAACTGAGGGCTTCAGTCCCCCCAACATCTTTATGGGAGTAGTTCAGCCATTCCCAAAGGTGAATATTGAAATCCCCAAGGTAAGGAATCTTGGCTTGCAGTTGAGGGGATGTCATGGCCTTATGACAGGAGTTTAGATAGTTGAAGAAAGTTTTAAAATTTGTAGATTTGGGAGAGCAGTAGGCAAAACCAGGGAAAATTTTGGTATTTAGGAGACAAACCTTGAGTCAGATATATTAAAGTTTGTGGACTTGAGGCCCTAGAGGCATGACACAGGTATGTTGATGTTGGAATAAGCATTGATACCTTTAAACTGGAATTGTAGGAGTTGATAGTTTGATATGAGAAAGGGGCTAATGAGAATGTCATTAGACAACAGGGTCTTAGAGAGGGGAAAGATATATGGAGAGGTACTAGACAGATGGTTTTCAGCTGAGGATAGGTTATTAGAAAGACTTCCAATGTTAGTATAATGAATAGAAAAGGAGGCAAGTCTATTAGAGAAGGAAAGGTTGTGGAAGGGGCTGGTGTTACTCTTGTCTGAGCCCTCCCTCTCATTAGTCGTCATTAGGTGGGATCCCCAAGATTCTTACTACCCCATGATGCAGGGGACTAGGAGGCCATAAGTTTGTTGGATTCTCTCATGATTACTTTCAAAAATTATTGTGCAGACAAGAGATGGCAAAAGAACTTGTGTGAAGAAACAAGTGAGATTTGAGTTGGTGGATGGTGCTTGTAGGGAGAAAATGGCAGGATTATCCCAGTAATCCAATTTTTATGAGGCAGAAGGTTAGACCAGCAATCCTAATATGGAGGGTGTAGGATGGTTCTGGGCACCACTTTAATGCCCCTGAGTTAGGACAGTAGTACTCTCTTGGGAAACTGCTATTAGCAGCCTACTATTTTAGTGTGCTTGTCCTTGTCAGTATATCTGTTTGTCTGCTTTTCTGTGTATTTCCATGTGTGTTTTACCATCACCATATGTGTACTTCATATACATTCATGGCAGTGAGGGTGATTGTGCATGTTTGCATAGTATGTGAAATGTTTCATTCAGACTACTGTTGTGAAAGATATTAAAGCAACATATACCACAAAGAAAGACATAATCATATTCAACAAAGTTTTTCTTTCTCTCAGAGAAGGGACAGGGATATAGTCATTTTGTTGCCCTTGACTGTGGTTGACATGTGTGTTAAAGAGGTTCAAATGTATACCCTGTTTAACTGTTTGAACTTAAGATCATACATTTTTCTTTGGTGATTTTCACTGTCAAAGGAGATATTAAAAAAATGGAGCTGAATAACGCAGCCATATTTTAAGTTTTATTAAAGTGCCATAGTTCAGATCTTGAGTTATATCTTTACCTCTTCTTGTTATACTGGACAGTACTTTAATGCCTTTTGAAGGTAATCATCTCCAAAGACATTTTTGACTTGTATTATCTGGGTACAATTTCTCAAAAGAACATTTAATTTCAAAGAAATCATTCTTTCTTTGCTACTGATTTTAATGCAGTCTTGAGGTTGCAGGAGCCCATTCGAGAAGGGATTCTGGGGTTATGTGATAATAGTCTTGTGTCATATCTTCACAAATGATTACATAACATAATGATGCAGATCTTGTACCAGCTTCTTGGATATCTTTTCAGACTGACCTGTGTATACAAAAAAATCTAGGTTGTAGTTACTAGTCTAAATTTGTTGGAAACCTTTGCAACCACTGATAGCAGCTCATTTTGCCTTAAGGTGGATGTGGCTGATTCAGGAATTATTAACATATACACCACAGCAACAGTGAATAGAAAAAAAGATACCAGCTGCAGTGAAAAGGTTAAATGGGATGGATTGGGTACACAGCTAACAAACATCACTCACAAGCATATAATGACTTTTCTCACCTGTCTGTCTATCTACTTATATCTCTGATGCCTGTTCCAATTCAAACTTACTCAAGGGGGTGGCCATGGCAGTAGGGTCTCCATAACTAGTAAACTCCAGTGCCACTTCTTAGCCTTTAGTGCCTCATCCTTAACAGGCCACTGGCAGAGGGCAGCTCCAGTGCAGTGTTTGCAGAGGCTCATACCTAATGTTCCTACTGACTACTTCTACCTAATGCTCCTGCCTGTATTTCTACCTACTACTCCTATCTACTGCTGCTACCATTTTGCCAAAACGCAGGACTAGCACATAGTGCTGACCGCTGGAAAAGCTAGTTAAGAAGAATGTGCTATGTAAATTAAGGGTTGTCAAGTGTTATGTAAGACAAGGAGAGATTGTATGTTTGTGAACAGAATTACCTGTTATTCAATATACTGTTTTTGTAGTTTTGCCATATACTAATCTATAAAGTATATGTATTTATAATTAAGGGAAATATTTATTCCCAAATATATGTTATTATACTTTTTTTTTGTATTACCTTTGCTCTGACAACTTTATGAGATTTTTTTTTTTCTCTTGTGCAGGTGTGATGATAGCGGGTATGAGGGAAGCCCTTCTCACCAGCCTGTCCTCGTCTTTCCCCGTGATCCATATTTAACAGCCCACAATAACAGTACTCGAACACTCACCAGCTCTGTCACAAAGGGTGTTCTTACAGCACTTTATGACCACAGCTTTCGCATGCCATCTTGAAAGACAACACTATTGAGGTTTACTCACATAGCAGAATTCATCTGTAATCTAAGTTGTGTACCATGTAAATTTGAGACTAAATGTAGGTGAAATTGGACTGTAATAAGTTTCAAGCAAGGAGTGTGATTTACAGGACCAAGATAAGGGTAAATACAGCTTTTGTAAAAAAATTTTTTTTTCATACATATTCACTGTTTCCCGCGTTAGCGAGGTAGGGATAAGAACAGAGGATTGTAAAAATATTGACCTTTTTTCTTGGCACTAAAATTCTTTTAAAATTGAAACAGTGACCACATCATCATGGAAGTTAGGCGGTTAGGATTCTGGCAGTGGTCAGTGTTTGGAGTGCTGTGGCTGGCCTATGGGTCAACTTACCTTTTGAGAAAACCCCTTGGGGTGATCAAGGCAGACTTGGAGAAAGGGTTGAATGTCAGTGCTGCTAATCTTGGGTGGGTAGACACAGCATTACTCTTACCTTATGCTGGAGTCTCCCTTACTCTAGGGTCTCTTGGTGACCGCCTAGGACCACGTATAACCATGGCAGGGGGCCTTATTTTTGCAGCTGCTGCCACAGTTCCCATGACTGTGTGTCAGTCCTTTCCTCCTTTATTAGTATTGCTGGCCTTCAGTGGAGCTAGCCAAGCTCTGTGTTGGCCTGCTTGCTGTACCTTATTAGCACAGTGGTTTCCTGATGCTTCACGTAATTCAGTTTTTGGCATGTTTGGCACATGCTGTTTTGTGTTTGGAATGGCTGGTACTGGTCTGGCCGTATACTTACAGGCAGCTTATGGATGGCGTGCTGTTTTTTTGCTTCCAGCTGTGGTGGTAACCATTTTAGGTGTGATTGTGTTTGCAATAGGTCGCAGCCCAAGTGAGCGAGGTTTGGTAGTGCCAGGTAGGGCAGCTAACCAGCAAGTGCCACAAACCAAAAACACAGACAGTGGGATGTCCATGATAGCAGTATGGAAGATAGTCCTTGTGCCAGAAGTGTCCCTGGCTATGTTTTGTCTAAAGTTCGTGCGTTATGCCCTCATGTTTTGGCTACCTCTTTACCTCCTGCGTTCCCTTAATTACTCCCAAGTCAATGCTGGCTTAGCATCCACTGCTTTTGAAATAGGTGGTGTTATGGGGAGTGCATGTGTTGGTATTGTGGTAGATCGGTGGATGGGAGGTAGGGCCATACTAACCAGTGCTTTATCTGTGGCTGGATCAGCGTTGGCTCTGTTGGCTTTTGTGGTCACAGCCTCATGGGGCCCAATTTTTCATGTCATCTTCCTTGCTCTTGCTGGTGCTTTGAATTGTGGCCCAGATATTCTGCTCTGTGGCTCTGTATCTGCAGACATTGGTGAGCGGGAGGGTGGAGCAGCATCAGCAGTAACAGGGGTAGTGAATGGTATGGGGTCATTAGGAACTGTACTAGAGGGCCCACTTGTGTCTTTAGTGGCAGCTTGGTTTGGATGGTCATCAATGATACCCCTTATGATCTTGCTATCATGTTTTGGAGCCATGGCAACTTTCCGCGCTAACATCATTCACTCTCGCATTGAAGGTCGAGTCAAACTCACTTCTGTGGACACGTTGCCATGAAGTCCATTGTCTTATTGTCTTCTTTTAGTTGCACCATCGTTGGGACGGTCACTAGTGACACACCTTGTGATCCCTCTGTCATGTTTTGGAGCTAAGGTTGCTTTCCACGTTAATATTGTTCACTCATATTGAAGGTTGAGTCAGAGATTTAATTTATGAAGATTGTAATGATATCTACAGTATGAAAGTTTCTTCCTGTTGTTATTTATCACTATAGGTCATGTGCTATTTGACCTCACCAAGTGTTGTGTATGCACCTGCCATGATACTGTAAAATATATATTAACTTTTTTTTTTTGAGTAAATTAATGATTCATTTGATTGTTGAAGTATGTGTGAGTACAAGCTATACATTGATAAGAGTGTCAGTTACTGTTAAATCAGTTACTATTTTGAATTCAACTGGTTGAGCTCAGCATGACCATATGAAAATGAATTTTTCACAGTTATGTTGGGACTCTCTTGTGATGTAAAATGTTTAGCCTTAATAATTAGTAGTAAAGGAAATAATTTCTATAATGATACTAATATTTAAGCTATATAACAAGTGTCTGTAGAAAAAGTAGTGGTATTCTAGATCGTATTTATAGTGGAAACTTCATGGTAAAAACCTCTCAGAATAAGATGCTACACAGTTGCTATTTAGTTGCTGTTTCACAGGTTTGTATCATATCATCTCAAGCTGCATATATGTATGCACATGGTTCACTTTATGAAAATGGAAAAGATTTTAAGAATAATAGATGGATACATTCATGTTTTGATGTTATGGATAAACTTAACATGGTATGGTAATTGTATAACCACAAATGTGTAATCTGTCTTACCTTCCTGAATAAGTACACAGACTGGGTTAATTCTTCATTGTTGTGACTGTGATGATATAGACAAGGATGATGGTAAGTCAGACATGTATGTATGGTAGTTCATTAGTTTGATCATTGAGATAAAACTACAAGGTTACCACAGACATTTAGCCAATTTCCTTTATAGATATAAAAATTAATTTAGCCTGTTTGCAGAATTTGGAATTTTTATTTTTTGTGGAATAAATTTTAATGTTTCTTTTGTGTAACAGTTTATTAGAGATGGTTTCATTGTCTGTGTGTTGCTTAAGTTTCAGCATTTACAAGTTACCTCATTCACATTTCTGTAACATAGTTTTTGAACATTTGCAGAAAATAATGATCTCTCTACTTATTTATTTGAACATTTGCATTATTGAACATGATTTTTTGCAAGATTAAATTTTCTCTGAAAATTTTGCGTATTTGAAAAATACCTGTCAGCTCTTGCTAAACATGAAATCAGAATGCTTGTTTTAAGCTACAAACTTAATTAGGATTGCACTTTGAATATGATTAGGAACACAGGTGGATTAGATTAAAATGGCTTCATGGTTGTGTACTCTTATGTAAACAACAGAAACCTCTAGGGATGCTTAGTCCACACAATAAATTAACCTCTCATACTGATTTCATGATTCAAGTTTGATGTGAACCCTTGTGATAGATATATCATTCATACCAATTTGCATATAGTCAAGGTCAGTGATAAATGAACTCATTTCTGTGGAAAACTTTGGTTTATTAAATATATTTAATTTATTAGAAAAATGTCATCAGAAATGGTTTTATTTCTCACTGGCATTGTTGGAAAAGCATCATTTTCCAAATAGTTTATAGACTAGGTAAATCTTTCCTAAATTTAACAATGAGGATGTTCTAATACTGTGGTCTATACAAAGGCTTATGGTGGACTGCTGGTTTATAGGTTGATAAAGGCTTATAGACAGGCTTATGCTTGTAGACTGGTTCAGGCGTATAAGTAGGTCTTGGCTCAGGCTTGTGCTCTGGGTAGGATGGTGTGCCCTCATAAGTGATGGTGGGATGGTAGCCAGTTTCATCTGAATAGTACTTGACAATCATTCTGCGACCATCTGGGAGGTCTACGAAATATTGCCCCTCTGTTCGGTAGCCCTCTCGTTTCTCTGAGTGGCCGAAGTTTGTGCCATGGTATTCATCTGCCACACCATACCCAAAGTCATACTCTGTGGGCTGAGGAAGGCATGAACTACTGTTATGACCAGATGAGGAAAACAAACTCAAAA
The DNA here is from genome assembly GCA_038088735.1 of Panulirus argus. Classification (NCBI taxonomy): domain Eukaryota; kingdom Metazoa; phylum Arthropoda; class Malacostraca; order Decapoda; family Palinuridae; genus Panulirus; species Panulirus argus. The sequence continues at coordinate 18,249 of JAYMFT010018214.1, forward strand.
AGGAAAGGAGAATTATGCTGGTAGTAGGTGAACTTTTTTTATAAGATGGCCAGATTTTATAAAGTTAATATTTTAGAGGAAAATCTGTTATACTTGTTTATTGAGGACAGATGATCATAATTTTGATTGGGCTAAGATCTCTACAGATTCATTATTACTCAAAGACTAGTTTCTCGGATAAAAGCCTTTCATTGGTGTTTGCTTTACAAAAGCAACCTCTTTAATAATATGTAATTCTTTGGCAAATCCATAGGATGTTACAGCTTCACAACTACAGTAGTAGGCAACATAATGACTAAATTAGTAGATTTCTGAAAATGCTGTCATGCTAGACAAAATTCTTAGAAGTGCGTGAATATGATGATTAGGACTATAACTACTATTTTCATAATTCCAGGAATGGTTGGAGAAAGTAGTAAAATAAGAAACACTAACTAGAAAGAGAAAGGAATACTTACATAATATATTGGCTATGGATTTAGGATCTTAATAACAGAGGCCAACTTACGCCATCGTGGTAAACTGGTTCTGGCCTGTGGATGGGCTTAGGCTTGTAGATTGTTTCAGGTTTATAGATAGGCTCAGGTTTGTACGTAGGTTCAGGCTTGTAGTCAGCTTTGGGTGTGTAAACCGGCTTGTAGACTGCTTCAGGTTTGTAGGTTGATTTATAGGGGGCGTAACTGGGCCTTGGTGTATAAGTAGGCTCTGGTGAGTAAGCTGGTGTGTAAGTAGGCTTGGGTGAATATACTGGTGTGTAAGATGGTTTGGGCGTGTAACGGGGGGTGTAAGTGGGTTTGGGAGTGTAGCTAGGGGTATAAGATGGGTGGTAATGTGGTTTGTAGGTTGTTGGGTGGTAAGGTGGGGAGATGGGGTGGTGTCGCACAGCCTTGGCAAACGTGCCTACTACCATGCCCACCATCAGGAGAAACAAAACCTGCGAAGAAAGTTTCTGTGTCATGAAATCTAATTTCTAAATATCACTCTGCCTTATGAGGGACAGAAGAAAACCTGTAATGAGGTGTAACCTACAAATATCAATTTGCCGTATGAGAGATGTTTACTTCTATTAAAGAAATATTTTTTTACATTGATATACAGCTGATCCTATAACAAAAACAAAATGTATATTTATTTATAGATAGAGAAGAGGTAATAGTTCGAATTTAGGGCATATCCTAAAGAAAACAAACTTTCAAATGGGTTTGATGCGATACAATGATCAGTTACATTTTCCTTAAAGCAGTTTGGTAGTGTCTTACTTATTCTTATGGGTTATAGTTATTACTGCTTTTTAACACATGGGAAGGACCTCATTTTATTTTTCTGCTGATTAAATAAGGTAATTTATTGCAAATAATAATTACACTTGTATATTTTTTACAAGAAGTAAATTGCACCTTCTGTAGCACATACATGGGATGAGGTATAGCTCTACTTCATTACATTCAGCAAAGGGAGGAAAATCTAGCATGTGCCTCATACTGCATTTATTCCTGATCACAATTACTTCACCAGAGCTGAAGATACCATCACCATAGAACGAGGGACATGCTGACCTCCACAAGTTGTCGCCTAATTTAGATACAAGCAAATTGCTTCACACTCTACCCTGGTTAAGAAAAGTACAATAGTCTGAAAGTTGCCCAGGCAGGATATCCCAAGTTATGACCATCATCTTGGATGTAGGACTGCTTGTGTGCCCCCACCACTAGCTAGATCATGCTATACTCAGCAAGCTGATGCATCACGTGATTAATGTGAGGCCTTTGGTAACTTTACTACGGGCCATTTTAACAAGTTTTTCTTTCCCTACACCTTGAAGCTTTGGAACTCCTCTCTCATGTCTTTCCCAATAACTATGACCTGACAATTTTTTTATTAAAATACAGATTTTTCACTTCCTCCAAAATTTGTAAACACTTTCCCTTGCCTCTTATTTTTTCCTTTCATAATTATGTCTGTATTTCAATTAAGGGCCAGCCTTGACTGGAGCCTTCAACGTAAAAAAAACTTTGCACCCATGAAGTTGATAACTGGCCTCTGAATCCAAGGTAATTTGTGGCTAGAATTGCAGCATTCATTGTACAACACAAGACTGCAAGTAACTTTATGCTGTAATTCCTCAATTATGAGCTGATTAAGAGAAACATATTAACCTGGTAATACAGGTATTGGGAGCATGTGATAAAGTAATAGTTGGTTAGTGTTTGTAGTATCAATATTCACCAACACCTGAAGAGGCAAGAAACGGCTTTGGGTCAACCAGTTCAAGAGTAGATACTCTATTATTTTATGTTATGAACTTGTACACTAAATATGCTTCTTAACATTTGATATACGATAACTGCTTCATATGTTTATGTGGGGAGCCAGTCACCAGAAACAAAACAAGATGAAAATAGAAGATTCAAGAATATAAAAGCTTTTTTACACTGACTTCTAGATAAAGCAGGTAGTAACCAACTGTAATGTTGACAGCCCTGCTGATAATGCTGTTCTACGTATATCGCTTACATGTAACCATCCAATGGTGTTAAGATGGTACGTGATATATCGATGAAGGAAGTGTGACTTTAGAGAGGGTGAATCAAATTGTTAAGATACTGCAACAAATTGAAGGACGGTGTTCGGGAGCTTTGTGAAAGGGTGGAAGACGCTGTGTACAGTTGCAGTGAGAGGACGAATGACGAGTGTACTGTGACTGTTTTGAGTTAAGTGTGCAGTGTCTGAAAATGTGATTATGATCCTCTGGAGGCTGCGATTGACTGATGGTTGCAAAGTGGTGGAGATTAGTTTACGATAGCTCAGTAAATAAATAATGGTGTCTGTGGCAGCAGAATGGAAGTATAAAGTTAATTACTTGATAGTTTAGCCCAGCGGAACCTTCGTTTAGTGGTTTTGACTAGTTGCAATTGTTTACAACTGATAAAATAGTCTTGTTGGGTTAACGGCTTAACAAAACGCTATCTTGGCCAGAATGTTAGCTTAGGGAAAACTTAGGAACATATACCGTAATGTCAGAATAGTACATAAATGCATAATGCCTTTCATATACCTAAAACCAAGGTTTATATAATTGCTTATTGCTTATACACTAAGTTTGTGCTGGAAACATTGGTTCTAAGACCACTGGTCTGACAAAGCAAATGAAAGACCATTGTATAGATATATAATTGCTTAGTTGACCGCTTAAATGACTGTGGGCCTGGGAGGTTCTTCATAATATGATTTGATGTACTGAGTTAATAGGAGATTGCTAGAAAATTGATAAACCAAAAAACGAAAAATATTGGATAAAATGTCTCGTATCCTAGAGGGGCCATTGGCAAATCTTTAGAAAAGAATTATCTTTTTGATAAGTTTGAAGCTGCTCTGATTTTTATAAAGGAACAGATACACACTTACCATTACAAAATTACGAACATAAACTTCAGTAAATATTGTAGCTGACTTAATATTATGGAAGACTGAAACTGTTCACACTACGGTTCCAATAATTTGAAATAATTGGCGCGTCATCTGGAGAGAGTTACCACAGCAACCACGTTCTCACGAGGGAAGAAAATTGTCGTTTTATAACTGATTTATGTACTTAAGGCGTGATTAATTTTGTGAACAGTGTAGTAATTACATGATGTACACATTTAAACCTCCGTAAGAAGACATTTCTCAGGTAAGTGTATGAGCGTAGAATCTCATTGCAATGCAGTTGATACTGTAAGCCAAAGATTGATCGTGGTCACCTTTAATTCTAGAATTGCCGGGCCTTAGCTTGTGCTATTTTGATGGATGTAATTTTAGCTCCATCCCTTGGTTGTCGTTAAAGGGTATGGAATTACTCTATTGTACATTACGAGGAAGGAGTTCTACACAAGTGGGACCTCAATATAAACAACTTTATTTACAACAAATTCAGTAGAGGTAATTTACATTTTCTCACCTTGATATCACCTCTAGCTGCTATTTCTTCACATTTTTCAAAGAACTGCTTGTCTTCGATAATGTCAAATTGCTTTAGATACGAAGTTTGTGTACGCAGCCTATGTGTACGCAAGCCTGCTTTAGATACGAAGTTTGAGTACGCAAGCCTAGTGGTTTTACATTTTTAAAATGTGCCTATATCGATATATAGATGATATGGAAATGCTTTACTTCTGATGTATTTAGTCCAAACTTCGCTACCAAGAAACATATGAAATAAAGGAAGTTATAACCATCTTATATGGATAGTGCTGCCTAATGTAACTGAAAATACTAAACTTGGTTATAAAGCATTTTCGTCTTTCTTCCGGGCGTAAGCAGGCGCTTGGCTTCGTCCACGCTGTGAAACTGTTTAGATTTGCTCGCGTCTCCACCTAAACACAGTATCTCGTGATATGCTAGTGCTTGCACAGCTTACGAGCACCATTCTTTAAGAAAAAGGTCTCGGCACTGAATAAATCACACGCCACAAAAATACATGGGCTTTGACATGCACGACACGTAAACAAATCAAGACCATCTCAATAACGATATATATATATATATATATATATATATATATATATATATATATATATATATATATATCAACTTCAGCCAGGTATCAGTTTATCAACCAATCCCATAGAGTGGATGAACAGCTGCATTGACTGTGGACTGACTGACGCAACCAGGATTCGACCTTGGTCGGCTCGTGAGTCGACCGTCAGAAACGTCAACCGCTGCACCACGAAGGTCCATTTCAACGGCATTTAAAAGTTAGGGGAGTCATAAGGTCAGACAAACTTGGGAGATACCTAAGAGAAAATAAAGCTATTTTCTGTGTTGCTACATTCTTTTAAAACGAGATATTTTTAGGTCACCTGACGAGCCAAGAACCCAGTACATGACAGTCCTGAAATACACTCGTCACCAAGATCTTGGTAGTTCGTATGGATGTCGCCCAGTGTGAGACATTCTTGGAAAAATGGCGACCTTATTGGTTCTGCATTTTCACTTTTATTACTGGTCATTTTATGAGGCCAAACGCCATGTTTTAACATTATAAACCTGTAATGCAAAGATCAGGAGGCTTTAAATTTCAGCGTAAGCCTATTATATGCTAAACATGTGTAACTAAAATGTATGCCAGTGATGGGGTAATGAAATGTATTTACCGTGACTCACTGGGAGAGTGTGCCAGCGGCGTCAGGCAAGCCAAGAATAACTTGGTGAAAGATTGGTCGTCACTTAAACCATTTGAGCGAATTTTCAGGAGAGGATGTAAGGATAACGTAATATTGTGAAAGACCACCAAACCACTCAGAAATTGTTTTACGGTCTGCACTGAGTCAATCGAATAAATAGACAAGAAAAGTGGTTTCCTTTACAACGGGAAGTACATATTTAGATAAAATGCATCATTATACAAACTGAAACACGGTTGTGAGAGACAGGCAGCAGTCTGACCTCTTCCCCAGATAATGCCCTTGTGGTTCACTGCCAGATCATTGACTAAGTTACCGACACATTTCATAGGTATCCTGCAAATATTCTTATATAAAGAAAAAACTATGTCCATGATACGTGACAGCTAGTATGGATGTGTGCACATTGCTCTTGTTCTTATGTTTTTGACGCTTTATTGTTAAGAAGGGTCAATTAGGCTTAAATATATACACTTTGAACACTACATTTTAAGTACTTTTGCAGCTGACACAGCTGCCTTGTATCCGTTTGGCGTCCAGACTATTTCAAAAGGTAGTACACATATATGGCCACTGGTTAGGCATGTGTCCCTACACTAGCGACTTGCAATGTCACGCCTTTTTGTAACTACTAAGAAATGTCTGAGAAGTTTGGTGACAGTAAAAACCGTGCCAATTCACTAATACAATATCCAGACATGTTGGTAAAAACCGTGCCAATTCACTAATACAACGTCCAGACATGTTGGTATTGTTAAAGTCGTTTTAGAAATGGCTGTAATTTGTTTACAACGGTTACACTTCGTAGTCAAAAACTGGTTTTGTTAAAGCCACGTATAATCACGCATGGTTTTATCACATCCTCTTTTAAGTATTTTTTTTCTTAGTCCTATTACAGCCGCGTGTAATTACATACCACAACCCCTTTTAAGGCGGTCACAACTTGTGCATAACATCAGCTTATAGCCATTATATTAGATCACCATCGTTCATATTCAGCTACTTATTGTTTACAGTAACTATATTTACTACAAAATTGTTTGTTTGATTTTCATTATTTACAGACGTGGTTGGAGCGCAACCTCATTAAGCAGGTAACAAAATGTATTCACATTAGCTGAGCATTAAGACAGGCAAGGTGGTCGAGGGTACGAGATGAGGCAAATGTAACAAATACCACATGATTACTGGAAATGATATATCATCATACTCACAAATGTTGCCGTTGTGGATTATGTTATTGGTGTGGTAACTCTCAGTTGCGTAAGGGAAGACTGTGCCTCGCCGGTTGGTGTTTGGTTCTTGGCGTTGTCAAGTTGAAGATGAGTGAAGTTACGTGTTGTCGTTTTATTGGTGAATTTGAGAGTATGTTTGTAGACTGAATGCCAACAGCACAAGTGTCCATGAGGCAGAAAGGACAGCAACCTGGGCCGAAGAACTGAAACTTGACATTTGCTCATTTAACGGCTGCGGAGTTAGCTAGCGCATTTGTGACTGACAAATTTCGCTTCTGTGGCCCAGGTTGCTGTCCTTTCTGCCTCACCCACTCTTGGGGTGGTGACACTCAGCTCCCAAAACATACAGGCTCTACTTATCACACGTTACGCTTGACGACACCTAACTTACAGGACTCGTTTTTCGTAACTCCAAATTTTGCTACGGTGACCGCTACGCGCTAGCCCTGTTATCTGGCAAAATGTCGTAATTGCACAAGAAAACTCTTGAGATTTTTTTTTAATCTAACTTTACGTTTTAATTCATTAACATCCAGAGGTTACAATTATAGAATCTCTTTTATCAGAAAATGCAGAACTAGGATCCCTATTCCTCTATCGAGGAATAAAGTATTGAAAACTAAAACTAAAAAAAGTCTGCATTACCCAGCTACTTGAAGTAGTGCAGCCAGGTTTGAGCCTTTAGAAAGGTTCTGATATATATATATATATATATATATATATATATATATATATATGCACACGTACCATGCGTTTGGTTCATCAGGGCTCAAGATGCACAGGAGTATATCTACAAATGGTAATTGTACGCTAACCTAACCTCTTTAGGCTAACCGACAAAGCATCTGGTGAGTGTAGTGACAGACTGTTACAAGGTGAGTAACTTACAGGTAAAACTTGCGTATTGGCGAATGTTTTCGTAATCCATCGCTGACCATCATGGGATGGGAAAACATAGCTTTCTTCGGCCGCCGTTCGCATTCGAATATTATAATGTATGTTTTTCTTACCAGTGTAGCTTTGGTCAGACATGACGGACTGGGTATAATATACTCAGCTCTGCCATCCCCGGACGAGTGTTGGAACTTATGTGGATCTACTCCCGGTACTCCTATATAATGTAACTTTCTAGGCTACAGACTCTCTCCATCTTTGACTACTAACCTAACTTCTCCCTGATTGTGATTTTACTAGGCTACAGACTCTCTCCATCTTTGACTACTAACCTAACTTCTCCCTGATTGTGATTTAGTCTTTCTTCTTACGTTACAAAGATTTTCTTGGGCCATACATTTATTTCACGAATTATTTATTTACCGAGTAAAAGAAACGGCACAACATTTATAAGTAATCATGACAAATTTATCTTACATATTCCAAGCGTTTGAATTAACGACCTAGATTCCTTGAATATGCTGAAGTTTTGTGTATATTTGTATTAGCATATTCAGACAGTCAAATTATATTCACCATTGTCGGGAGAACACATACTATTGCTCCATTGTATTCTCGCCATATTGGCGACGTAGCGAACGGGCAGCCCGCAGAGAGACGCCTGCACTGCTTGCAACGACTATACCTAATAAGAAATACGTCAAACATATAGCTATTGATGACTATTGCAAAGGAAGCTAGATAAAGAATACAATGGCCCTTTTGTTGGAAAAAGTGAAATTTTTGTCGTTCAGAGAAGGTAAATTAATTGCTGCTGCCAGGGAGCTATCTCGTGATAAGGACGCAAACTCTGTAAAACAGCATCGTTAAGATGCAAACACGGTAGAACAAACCCAGTCAAGTTGCTACCACGTTAAACAGCGAAGTTAGGACGCGGCTGTGACAAAATTGATGGTAAGGATGTAGCCGCGGCAAAACAGCCTACCTAGAATGCATCGATGATAAAACTGCCTTGTTGGGATACGACTTTGACACCAGCCCAATCAGGATGCAGCTATGAAACGACAGCGTAGATCGATGTATTCATGGCAATCCAGGATACGTCGCGACAAAACGAAACCGCATACGATGCAACCACGACAAACCAGCGAGGTCAGGATGCAACTAAGATAAAACCTAGTTAGGTTGCATCCACGACAAAACGTCCTTGTTAGCATGCTATGAGAGAACAGCTTAGATAAGATGCACTCACGACTAAACAGCCTAGTTTGGTTGCTACTACGACAGAAACAGTCCAGTTAGGTTGAGACCATTGCTAAATTCTCTAGGTAGGATGCTATCAAGGCAAAACATCTTTGGTATTGATGCAACCGCAGCAAAATAGCTGAAATGCTCACAGTACTCTCAGACGACTTTAATGTAAAGACTAAATATTACGAAATACATGACGGTTGATCGATGGCGTTAAAATAACCGTGTCAAACTGTCTAGTTTTCACTTTGGATCTCGCAGAGGAAACAGAGCGCCGTCATCGGCCCTACCGATATTTTGATTCCACCCGTGCGCTCGGGATGAGCAAGGTATATGGTTGCCTAAGAATGCCGAGGTTCCGATGTAAAGAAAATAAGTCGGCCGACAGAAACAAAGGCGGACTGACGGACAAAACCATCCATAACCACACAAACTGACGGACTAACGCAGGAACACAGACCAATCCGATATCCTTCAAGGGTTAGGATGGTGACTCCATCTCGCCTTTTGAAAACTTCTGTCAAACCGCCAGTAAACGAGGCCATGTTTAACCCCCGGAGTGCAATGGTGGTACGATCCCTAAGCACGACGGTGCGACCCTTGAAACACAACGGTATGGATTTGGGTGGGATGGCTTATCTTTTGGCAGTAGCCCGTAAGGGTCAGGTCACATGCTAGCTTATACTCAAAAGTGGTGAACGAGTCCCGGACATGGAAACTGAAGATGGGTCAAAACGCCAACTTATCACATTTTTTTTTTCTTTTTACAATTCCTGTTTGTTTTTGATGAAACATTAACTTTAACCCAAATTTTGAAAACTTGCGGCAGTCATGAGAGCAGATCTCTCATTTCGGTAGCTACTCGATTACACAGCCAGCCAAAAATGATGTGAGCGTATGACCTTTTTCTGATAATCGCTTAGTTCATTATTTCTCGTGTACAGTTTGTTTCATCGAGGGCTTTAATATGACATCACAAAAGACTGATATGTGGTTTATTTAATTTACAGTCACTACAAAATATCAGAGAAACCACTTCAACACGGATATATGTGTATAGATATACATTTTTCGATCACTGTAACTGTAATACACTGAGACCCCGGCTCCCGCCTTGCGCCATCCACGACGCTTACCTCCAAGATCCTCCTCATGCTGTGACGTCAGGCAAGCGAGTGTTCGGAGACGCAGCTGCCCGCCCGTTTATATACCTCCACGCCACCGGGCAACGCCTACTGGCTCTTGCAAGTGCCAAGGTTACATCAGAAGGGAAATGATTAAAAGCTGTCAGTACGAAATAAACAATTTTCGAGTTTTTTGTTTTGACAGTCCGCAACTGAGGCGTCTTTATGCGCTCTGCTTTAGGGAATGTTCGCTGGTCTAGAGGCCATATGTAGCGGGAACCTGCGCATTTGAATTTATATAACCACGGAAAGCTGGTCTTCATCGATACCGTGGGTACGAAGGCGTCTTTACAAGTTTTTCCCCAAGATTAAAGACTATTGCACGCAACTTAATCACAGAAAACATTGTTTACATATACACAAACTGCTTGGATGACGCATTGCTTTGTAAATATGACGGCGAGAGATACGCTTCACGTTGAAAGGACTGTACGACCTTTGAGGACAACGGTACGACCCTTGAGGATGACGGTTCCACCCTTGACGACGACGGTACGACCCTTGAGAATGACGGTATGGCTCTTGGGGTCATGATAGCCTGGCACTTTGTCGACCCATAAGGTTTGGATTAAAGGTCAGGGCATCATACCCAGTGGTCGTACCGTCGTGCTCAAGGAAAGTCGTCTTAAAAAGGTCGTACCGCCGTTCTCAAGTGGGTTAATGAACCATAAAGGACGTTAGAAAGGCTTAAAAGTTGTTTGATTAGCCTTTTCCCGAATTAGATGGAGACTGCAGCACACACATCTGTACCCATTACCCAAGTTGCCGCCAAATTAGCGTGGCAGAAAAACTTAAGGAGTGGAAAGGTGACGAGAGAACGGAAGATCCGTTTGAATTACCACATTTTGCAGCTCCGAGTTGTGTGTTTAAAGAGGCGCGTGCGCGCCCGCCGTGTGACGTCACGGGGTTCAGTTTCTCTTATGATTGTTTAGGTCCTTTTCTGTTTGTCCCATTCTTGGAATTAGGGTGGTGATGGATGTCGCACGCTTGTGGTAGTGATGCTTGTGGTGCTCTTTGCTAGTGATGATGGGGCGGTGGGAGTGGTGACGCTAGTGGAAGTGGTGGTGTTGATGATGATGATGACGAAGATGCTAATGTTGATGGTAATGTAGATGCTGTCGATGATGGTTGAGGCTAGGGTTTGGCCAAGGCAAGGTCAGTCAGCAGTGCTCCGGTAGCCTCGCCAACACCACACGCCACACGCACTGTAGTAGCTCCCGGCCACACACCCTCACCACAGAAATACTCGGACCGTTCCTAAGCGAGAGCACACAAGGCTTAATGTTCCCCAACAGCTGTAAAAAAATTTATTATGTAGTCTGTTAGTGTAAAAAGCAATCCTATTATGATACGTTTTATGATTTTAGAATAATTAACTTTTGTAAATGAGTTTGTTTAATATACAGCTGAGACGATATTTCTAAAAGTTTATTGTAAGACTATAACTATACTGTTTTCGTTTCAAAGGAAACAATATTGGGAAAATTGATGTTGTATCGCAAGGTTAAGTTGTCTGGTGTTAAGAGAGAGAGAGAGAGAGAGGATTGTAGAAGTTTCACTACAAACATCAAACATGGTTCGAAAGGAGAAAGCGAAAAGGCGACCAACATTAAGCCAGACATTTATGAACATGAGTGGAAGAACTGGTGATACCAGCCATCATCTGTCACAGAAGAAGTACCAGGATAAAATGATAGAAATGAAACCGGTGAATGAAGCGTTGGAAGGAGCGCCCAGCGGTGAATGACTTAAGTAAGGAAGCTCAGCGCTAAGTGAAGGGCTGGAGGAACCACTGCGAGGAGTGAAGGAACTGTAGGACCCCCCAGCGATGAATGAAGGAGCTTTAAGAACCCCAGCGGTGAACGAAGGAACTGAAGAATCCCCCAGCGATGAATAAAGGAAGTGTAGGAACCCCAGAGATGAATGAAGGAACTGCAGGAACCCTAGCGATAAATGATGGAACTGCAGGAACCCCAGCGATGAGTAAAGGAACTGTTGGAACCCCAACAATAAATGAGGGAGCCTTGGGTATTAGAATCACATCAGCATCTATTGGCTCTCCAGCGCCTGTTTACGACCCTACCTCTGTGATCTAGGAATTGAGAGGGAGGAGGCCTTATCTTCCCTACTCCCATGAAGCTGTATACCTCATCTATAATCATTTTCCAACTATACCTCTGTCTGTTATGCAACAGAACAAGAGGAGAGGTTGGTCACAGTACGGAAAAATTGTCCATGATGATGTGAAGAGGGAACACGAACACCTTTCGCAGTAGTACCAATCGTGCCTGCAATTCACTGTACTCATCCCGTTACAGTCACGCGATCTGAGGTGCTTCTTCCTCCTACTCCACAGCAACTACAAATTCCTGTCAAGTTCATAATATAATCACGTCTGGACGTTTGCTACTTGCGTGCCGCTATGCGCACTTAAATTATACGTACACTGGACGGGTGAATGTTCTTTATGATCGCATGTATGTCTTTTCCTGTCATTTTTTTTACATTTAGATGTTAATGGACAGTGCCTAAAGATGCCAAATTTCATTAGAATTTCTATTATCTTCGTCATGTCATCTGGGTGAGGTATGCTTCGTCCGTCTTGGTAAAAGGTGTCATTCATTTTTGTCATTGCTGGACTGAAGGCGTTGCTCATTTCACAGGGGAACATTTACAACAATTCCAACATTTTATTATGAACCATTGTAAGGAATGTGGTCGGCTCTTAGTGCTGTGAGAGGAGTCATGTGTGGAAAGATAGAACATTATTTCGGAGAGCAAAAATGGGAGTGTTTAAAGGAAAAGTAGCTCCAGCAATATTATATGGGTGTGAGGCATGGACTATAGATAGAGTTGTACGGAGGAGGGTGCATGTGTTGGTAATGAAATGTTTAAGGATAGTATGTGGTGTGAGATGGTTTGATCGAGTAAGTAATGAAAGGGTAAGAGAGATGTGTGATTGAAAGAGCTGAAGAGGGTTTGTTTAAATGGTTTGGACATATGGAATGAATGAGTGAGGAAAGGTTGACAGAGAGGATATATGTGTCAGAGGTGGAGGGAAAAAGGAGAAGCGGGAGGTGAAATAGAAGGTGGAAGGATGGAGTGAAAGGGATCTTGAGCAGCTGGGGCCTGAACATGCAGGAGGGTGAAAGGCATGCGTGGAATAGAGTGAAATGGAACGATGTGGTATACTTTTTTTTTTTTTTATGTTGAAGGTTCCAGTCACAGACAAAAGTCGACATCAAGGCCAGGCCCTAATTGAAATTAGAGAGAATTGAGAAAGGGGGAAAAACAGACAGGGAAAGTATTTACAAATTTTTGAGAAAGTGAAAAACATGTCT